>JAMKCH010007053.1:0-35598 GCA_023653785.1 Ophioderma brevispina
TCTACGACTTATCCTTGTACTTTGAAGCTATCCTGCAAATTTCAAATATTTTTCAAATAACTGATTAGTGTCTTTAACATTATTTATTTAACATATTTTAGACAGGACCAAAGCAAACTTTACAAATGGCAGCCAGTTTAATCAGCGCTGTTGCTACTCCAGAACATTGACGAGACACACACAATGGGTACAGTGTCCAGAATGAGTACCTAGAATACATCAGCAAGTGAGGCCCCACTGAGATTGGAACCGGGACCATTGGGTCCCAAAGGCCACGGATCTACCCGCTAGACCACGCCACTCCATGTATCTCCACTCCACTCCATGTATCACGATATTATTTTGCCGAAACTTTTCGCCCACAGGCTTCCTCAAGGAAACGACATAAATAATGCTATATTCATTTGTGCCATTTTTCTATCTTTTTGATTTATGTAGTGGCCTGATGAAGCCCTTTGGGCGACAAAGCTTCGGCAAAATAATATCGTGCTTACAATCACTGCTACGTCTCGTTTCATCCCAATTTCATATAATATATTATACATATATATCTATGATATATATATCTTATAATATGGACGCTCCTAACATTGTCCCGCTTTTTTTTTAGACTGGGTCGGATCGGGGAGTATTGGGCACAGTCAGGGGTTTACACCCTCTTATTCGACATGAAGCGATGTATGTACAGTTGGTACATTGCGCCACAGGCAAGCACCGTCACCGCATTGCAGGGCCACACCAAGCTCCAAAGGCTACTGGGCCACCACTCTCCAACACAACTGATGCACGAGCCATGATGCGCTGCAACAGCCTGGCCTTTTGACCCGCGAGCATGGCTTCTTGTTCCCTCAGACTAAACAATACTTTACTGTGTCACTATTAAGGTGAAACCTGACCGTTGATACTTACAAAGAGAGATAACACTAGGGAAGGCGAAGGTCATGATGCCACCCTTAGGTAGATAAAACTATAGAAGCTATAGTGTATTTTGGCATAAATTGGAGTCTCTCCTCTGACAAAAGTGTAGAATATATGTGACAAAAGAGGGGGTCAGTTCCACCTTACACTAAACACGGGTATAGTTATACTGGTACTTATAGCATACTACTAAACTTTCCATTCTTACCTAGAAGAAAAGTCATGGAAAAACACAGAAAGTGATTAATGTACTTCATACATGATGTTCTATAAAGGTAATTTACCGAGCCTGATCAAAGCTGTTATCATGGCCCGGGAACAAGACACAACATGGACAAGAATCTGTTGGTATTAAAACATCTTAGAAGTGCTAAATGTGGGAAATACATACATGACATAAATCCATTTCTCAGTATAGTGTGCCAATATCTTATCCCAGCAGAAATATGAAAACCATAGTACAGTCTGAGGGTAATGAAGCTAGAAGAAACAGATAAAATTAAAACATTAAACAGGCTAAAATAAGGAAATAATCTTACCGTAGGAAGTGGAGTTTCTTTTACGGCCCATTTGAATACGTGTAGACAAGGGCTCTTCGTGTAGACTGCTTGAGCTGTTTGAGGACCCCTGGCCTCTGAAAGGATCTTATACAAATGCGCCTAACCACTGATCTGTGAGCTAAACGTGGAAATTTCTGTGTTTCTAGAAACATCTGGATAAATTATTTCTCATTATATAATTCGTGCTTTTATTTAGCACAGAAGCATTAGTAAGTAGTATTGTGCTAAGTGAACTATCATCGAGTATCTTTATTCTAACACAATCAAGTAGTTACTTCTAAAAAGGAAAGAAAATCTTTATAGAAACACTCAATAAAGAGTATCCGTTTTGGACTATAGGATTGCTGGCACAACAACAGCCACAGTAGTGAAGCGCGCTAAAATCAAAACTCAAACAACAACCTAACTACTGTGCACTGGAACTTGAGAGGTGAGTATCGAAATATTATGATATAGATTTATTACATTCTAAATTTCGATTGTAAAGTAATAAGGGAACAAATCACAATCATGTACATAGCACCAGTAGCTTTAGTAGCTTCACGTACAGACCTTGAAACATAGGCCTTATGTCAGTCAGACATGATCTTCTTATTAGTCTTCGCATAGAACAATTGTTTGGTGGTTAGCTGTTGTTGTGGTGTTTTTTCTTTACCACATATATTTTGTTCATTTTCTGTATACCCACTCAATATATCTTCAAGAAATGTTTAGCTTGGCAACCATATCAACGTGAATCAAACAGTTTCGGACGCACTATTATATTTCCACCAAAAGGAATATTATTTATATTGTAAAAAGGACAGAATTAAATTAGAAGAAAAAAAATAACTGTAAATGATTTTAGGATTTATTTCAGAATTTGGAATACGTACAAGCTCATGTACCTGAACCTAAAACGCTAGCACCTCCGTGAGACACCTTCCGTGAGACCAAGTTTGATCCGCACAGCATGCATGCACCGCCATTAAACACTACGGTGAACGAAATCGGACGATCAGATTTGGTAGCCAACGCCAGCCAAGATTCTTTAAACTGCATTGAGCTACGACTATGCAGTCACCACGCCTCAAGACAGATCAAACCATACACTCCACCACCCCAATACATGAATGACAGCGAACGAAATCTGAAATCAGATTTTGTAAATAAGATGTCTTGCATGAGCTGGATAATGCAGCCACTACCCACGCCTCAATAAAGACGAGTCGAACATACACAATTGAACACTAATGTGACACGAAACTGCGGTGTCAGAGTAGTATCGACCAAGAATTCTTGCACATTATCAATCAAAGTAACCAGATTTAAAAACGGTATTTTATCATACTTGATTCATTCAATAAAATGGAGAGTCAGGGACTCTATGTTTTGAGTTATGTGTTATTATTGCATGTTGCAAGTAAATAAAGAAATGTATTAATCAATAGAAATTGTGCAAAAATTCCATATCCTATCCCAATAGAATTCCATTTCAAATAGAATGTGTTTTTCAAGGATAAATATTGTGTAAAGAAAGAATTGAATGTACCTATGATCCTAACCAAGTGATACCACGTAATCCCGATAAATAAAAATGGTCAGATTCTAAATTGAGTGCACTATATGTGAAAAAGTAATTCCTATGGTATTTTGGAAAACTTTGGCCATATTAGTTTATTTCGATTTAGGACGCATTTAAAACAAAATTGAAATGATGTTGTAAATTGGTTAGGATCAAAGGTAAATTTCTAAGTGTAATAGCCACCTGATTTCGATTTGAAGCTAATTACATACAAGTTTGTGTCAGGACGTTTTGAAGATGTTCACGTTTTTGCTGCCATATTGATTGACGTCATGTTACAACTTTAAAAAGTATCAGAAACACATTTATGTGTCTAACAACATAGGCTAAGTCATCATAATCTATTTTTATCGCAGGTATTTGCTGTATAGGGCATTATTTTAAAATTATTGGATTTGGTTCCATTTTGAATTGAGCTGACTCAATGTTAAAAGGGCCATGCACTTGTTATTGGGTCCTATAGTAATTTATTACTCCATAGTTGATATATAGGGTTGAATATTATCATTATCCATCTAGGGCGACGCCATCTGGATTTCTCAAAACGCCCATGCCCGGGTGGCACCCGGCAGATTCTCTATTCTACACACCCAATCTATCTTTTCAGCAAAAAAAAGTGTATATATACTCAACTTGTACGGTCACATGAACGTTTTCTCTCTGAATATTATGAGGATTATGTCTGAAAGGTTGTAACAAAGGGAGCGCGATTAATAACAGTACAAAAGCGGCCTAGCCAAAGCGGTTCTATATAGATAGAGGTAAAGCGTTACGTAATCTTTAGAAATTCATGCGTCTCGATGTTTTGCCGCCCAAGAAAACAGAGTCAACAATAGAAAGCAAGGCTGCTCCCCCCCCACTTCTTCCAACATCTGTGGTGCCGTTTGCAAATACACTAATCGGTAGTGATACAAATTGATGTATGTGTTAAGGTGGACCAGGTGCTAATTTTTTTTTTTTAATATGGCACCTGGATCAGTGCCTCAGATATCTTTTTTCCCATAGCATGGACTGCGCGCTTAGGTAAAATATGTAATCATTGAGGCGGTTATTTAAATCAAGACCACTGACGTGTCATTTCATTCGTTGTGTGGCCATGGGTAGGACAAAATTTAAACACCAATAGCACCCACATCCAACAATGCTATTGTTGCGGATTGTTTGGAGCGAATTTGAATGATGTGTGTTACGAAGCACCCAAAATAATAATTCTCCGTGCAATATTCAAAAATGTCAGCGCCCAGAACGGACGACGGGTTTTGAATGGGCTTCACACCCTTGGGCCTAAGTGTGACCTTAAAGTTTTGCTACCCGTGGATGATTGTTGCGATTTTGGGTATTTTGTTCACACCTCACAATGAAGTTTGACGGTGTAGGTAAGAACATGCATTACAAGTTGGGTACAGGAAATGTGGACGTTCTTGTGTGCCGGCATCTGTATGGGTATGAAAGCAGATCTTTCCGCAGGGAGTCACAAGTCCGGCTCCAGAAGACGTAAAGGAAAAGCGGAAAATAATATTGCGTGAAGAGCGTCAACTGAATTGATTTCCCTATACTTTACCGTTGTAGTCGGGACTATGTGCACAGGCGGATTATAATTCTATTCATGTTTTATTTGGACCGAGACAAACAAACCCACGAGAGTCAACCCCGTCCTTTGAAGAGGATGTTAAGCTGTGGGATTAACTGGGAGTCCGAGGATACTTCAAGGTTACCAGTAGGAAACTTGGCTAGGTATATTTGATGTGAAGGATTCTGTAATATTATCTATTTCCAGTTTTAAGAAACAAGAAAGTCTGTGCAATTACGGTATTCACCGTATTTACCTTCGTAATGCAGATATACAATGATTTATAAACAGTATGTTTGTATGTGTGCGATTATGTGTGTATGTATTGGCCTTGCTTACAGTCAGGACTGTAATTTATTTTATGTAGGATAAATGGAGTGCATTGATGATAGCATCACAAAATGGCCACACAGAGACCGTGAAGTGCCTCATTGATGCAAAAGCTATGATAGATCTGCAAAACAAGGTGGATGCTGTTGACATTTTGACATTTTAATGATACAAAATAATACAAAAACACATTTTTTTTCATCATTTCACACGACTAAAATCACAGTACTCTTTCTCTTAATTTGTAGTAGTAGTTGTAATGAATCAGTTACCTGAACAGTATGGCGAAAATCCCTGTTTAAGTTCGTGCTATTTGGATTCTCATAATCTTAGAAAGTGCTGATAGGACTTGCCTTGACGCACCTCATGATTCGTATATATTTTTCCCCTGAAAAACAGCGGTGCTTTAAGGCCTGCTCTGGGAAAGGCGCAATACAATACCAAATAACATTACAGGTCATTCTTTTCATTTTGCCTATGTAGGATGGATGGAGTGCACTCATGATAGCATCACAAAATGGCCACACAGAGACCGTGAAGTGCCTCATTGATGCAAAAGCTATGATAGATCTGCAAAACAAGGTACATGATGTTGTATATATCGTTCATTCTTCATTCATTAATAAAGTGGCTTTTGACCAATAACTCCGAAACTCCAGTGTTTTAGTGTATACGATAAGGCGGGTAATGAAATGTTACTTATGGCAAAACCTAACAGTGATTCAATGCTGTTGAAAAATATTCTAAATTGTTCGTCTAGTTATAAGGATTCAAAATTAAGTATATATTGTTCATGTACGACCTTCGATTTTCAGTTATGAGATCAAGATGTCGAAAATAGGCATAAATGTACATTTCCAATAATTATTTTACAAGGACAAAAAACAAAATTTTCAGACTTTGGAAAATATCGAAGCATATTGTTCATGGAGATAAAGGCAATGGAAATAAACATATTTCAACATCGCTGTACCAAATTTAATGACAATTCTGGCACCAATTGCCTCTGCTATTTTATGATACAATAATTAATATTAATTATTGTGAATTTTTTATTTCTCTTTTTTGTTCTGTAATCGTAATCCAGTCCGGTTTCCTAGGATAAGGGGTTTTTTTCACCCATTAGGTTAGGGTGAGGCATCAAACCAGGAAAGATCAAGACTTCACTATGTAGCTGTGGGGTACATATGCTCACTGCTGACGATTCGGGGTATCCCCATTATATTGCTATATAGAGTATAGAAGGCAACTGGCATGGCTGGGTTGTGTTTCTCCTCTCCTATCTCTTAGTTCACATAATTCTACTCCTCATTCGAATGGATCGTCCACCTAAAAAGTTAGGAAAGCGTAGGCTTTACTTGTGTTCAAAGGGGTTGACGTCATAACTTTTATGATAATTTTATTTTTGTTTTTGTCAGCGCTGTGATCTAGTTGAAATGGCGCTCTACCTGATGATGTGTTATAGGCTGGAAGGACGTCTCAGAACCTTGATAAATTATTATAAAGGTTGTGTGTTTTCATTGGATTTTGTCCAAATAAGCAGAATAAAGTGGAGTGCCTGATGTATACTAGCTTCCAAAAACGGTCATACTGAACTGTGAAGTGCCTCGTTGATGAAAAGGCAACTATTATCGCAAACAAGGTAATTCCCAATTTGTAGGTATTATTCGACTAAATTTACCAATATTCAAAACAATTTACATTGTGAATAAGTGATTAAAATAATAAGTTTAATTTTGGTATTACCTACAATCCAGGTGTTTAAACGTACCACCTTCGTCTAATTCCATCTACTCGACTTAAAAATATTTCCCGTTCAACATTTCACATGCCAAGAGTCATGCACAGAACATCGGACTAATTTTGACAAACCCAAAATGAAGTGGCCTTTTAACTTCCGAACATTAAATTGTGATTAACTTTGAATTTCGTTAACTCTCTATGCCCATTCTGCCATAGAAATGGACGTGGAAAAATATATTTTTAAGACAACATATTTGATCCGCCAATGAAATTTCGTAAAATTTACACGAATGTAGTTGTGGACTAATAGTCCAAACAGTTTAATCAAAGTGTGTCGCCGGCGATAATTTTTGTTTTTTTTTTCCTTTTTTCCTGGTTTGTCATAAGACAGAGACTTTCAAACAGCTGTGAAGATAATACAAGCTATTGTTGCAATCCAAATTCTTTTCTAATAAGTTGAAGTGATTCTGTAATGTTAAAATTTAGTTTACTTTAAAAACAATTGATTATAAAACAAAAGCTAAAATGACTTGTTCTAAATTCATCATTAACCCGTTTTTTTAATCAACCTTTAGCACTCCTTCTACACGCACCCAAAGGGGTGAATTCATTTTTCGCGCTGCCTATAACATTAATATTCAACTAAATATGCTGAGTTCAATTTTTAGGCATTCTTTTTGAAATTAATTGGTATTTATAGGGGGTGGACTTTGCCTTTTGTCCCCTTTTATTTTTATAGGATCGTTGGAGTGCACTGATGATTGCGGGTTCCCGAAAATGTCATTTTGAGATGCAAGTACCGCTCGATTGATGCAACGCCACGATAGATCTGCCAACTAAGAGAGCGCTGCAAAAATCAGATAAAATTTTTGCAATTTAATGTTCATTAATAATAATAAAATAAAGCAAGGTTGATATAGCGTCTTATTCTATTGGCCTCTAAGCGCTACCACAAATGGTCGCTGATCACTGTGGCCCAACCATACCATAAACCATTTAGCATCATTTCAAGGATGCAGCAGATCGGGATCAGCGCTTTCCATTATCAGCAAACATACATCGAGATAACCATCGAAGCCGGGACCAGCTTCCCAAATATCGCATGGGTAAATCGGGGCAACCAAGCGGTTAATTTCTTGTCCAGGGAAATTACAAGATAGCTGAATCTCAAGGGATCGAACACGCGCCTATACGCATGGATGAGTATACACTGGAGTCGAGCGCTTACCTCATTGAGCTATCTTGTCCGCTTAGAAAGTTAGAATGAATAAGATGCCTTTACTTGTCAGTATTTTACCTTTATCTTCTAAGAATGGATGCAGTGGATAGTTAAGAAAGTCTGTAAAATAATATATGCATGTCGATCTTTGGCCTTTGCTTTCATAGAATGGATCAAGTGCATTGATGATAGCATCACGCTATGGCCATGCAGAGATTGTGAAGTGCCTCGTTGATGCTAAGGCTATGGTAGATCTACAAAACAAGGTAATTATCGATCTACAGTTGGACCATTAGGAATAATCTCAATAAACTCCTTTAAATATATCAGACATTAATACAAATGGCAAGTGTTCAATCAGAAATCAGAAAGCATTTATATAAATCTTTGACTTTGTCTGTAATAGGATAAATGGAGTGCGTTGATGTTGGCATCACAAAATGGTCATACAGAAACTGTGAGGTTCCTCATAGATGCAGAGGCTGCGATAAATCTGCAAAACAAGGTAGATATGTTCTTCTGTTCTCAACGTTTGAGTCAGTATTTAATTGGAAGTAGTCAGAGAGGTTGTACTGACATGTGAATCTTTATTTTTGCTCACTAATGTATAGGATGAATGGAGTGCATTGATGATCGCATCACAAAAAGGCCATGTGGAGACTGTAAAATGCCTCATCGATGCAAACGCAACAATAGATTTGCAAAACAATGTAGGTGCGGTTGCAAATTTCGTTTATCAAAATAGTATATCATATCGGAAATGACTAAAGTCTCGGTGAGGTGTTCTGAGAAATAAGTACTTACATGTCACTCTTTGGATTCTCTCTTTATAGAATGGGTGGAGTGCATTGATGATAGCATCTCAGGAAGACCATACAGTGACTGTAAAGTGCTTGATTGATGCAAAGGCAGCAATTGATCTTCAAAACAATGTAAACAAAGTTTCCGAACTACAATTTCATTTATCTCAACTTTTATACTTAAGTATGGAGGTCGAATTTACATGTCGTTCTTTGACTTCGTTTTTAGGATAAATGGACCGCATTAATGATAGCAGCACAATTTGGCCATACTAAAACTGTGAAGTGCCTCATCGATGCGAAGGCCTCGAAAGATTTGCAAAACAAGGTAGAGGCTGTTGTTTATTTGAATTATTTTATTATTCTCAATTTTTGGAGAGAGTTTGAATAAGAAGTACCGAGAAAGATTATGCATATTCACTCGCCAGTCTCTTTGTCTTTTGAAGTATAGGATAAATGGAGTGCACTGATGATAGCATCAAAGAAAGGCCATACAAATACTGTGAAGTGCCTCATCGATGCTAACGTCAAGATTGACCTTCAAAACAAGGTAGATTATATTATGCCTTTTACTACTTATTTAATACATTTCAATGAATCTCAATTTTTTACAAGGTTAGTCATTAATTTTAACACTAAATGTACGTGATCAGAGGAACGCGCGCGGAATGATGCCAAAATGTGCACTTGCGTTAACACTTAAGTGACCAAGGTGTTTTCACTCCCGTTGGTGCCCAAGGGGAGGGGGGGGGGGAGGGGTTCCATGGGACCCCCACACTAAGGAAACCACTTTCCCGAAGGAATTTTTTGCACGAAATTTATACCACATGTGAAGGGTCATTAGACAACCCAAAATCAGCAATAAAAATGGAATTTGTTATTCGGGCTGCAAATTAGGGGCAAAACATTGTTTTCAAAACATGCGAAAATTGAACAAAAAGACGGAAATTTCAAATGAGCCTTGCGCTTACATCAAACTTTTTGAAAACTTATTCTAGAAGACCCAAATTACATATATTTAACACGAAACCTGCAGTTTTAAGGATCCTGTATTTTTTTACGGGTGTTGCAAAATACACGTCATTTCCCATAGAGTTTGTACAGTAACGGTTTAGCAACGTCCACGACAAAATCGTTTGTTTTCAGCACATAAAGGGTTAATTATTTTTAATGTTACTAATAATTGTTTACGTACATGTGTGAACATATATCAGCCAAAAATAGCTTTGGTTCTTTGATAATTAAAAATATTCTCAGATGACTTCCGTTAGTGCCCAAGGGGGGGGGGGGTCCATGGGACCCCCACTAAATAACTCATTAACAGCTTGGCCGATTTTAATTTTTTTGGTATGAAAAGAAGCGCATTTAAAAGTCAGACAATTACAAAAAAATCGGCGCAAAAATCCCACGCGTTAAGCGGCCAGCGCGAAAACAAATTTTGGGGGTCCATAGGACCCCCCTGCTCACTTAAGTGTTAAGTGCAGCATCCAAGATTATCGAGAGCCCAAGAGTCGTCGTAGTCATGCTGTGGAGAAATGAAACGCAAGTTACAAGCATACAATACATGAGCCCCTCTCTGAATTAAAAAATCCTATAATTGTACATTTGTCACATTATATCTTGATATTACCACCACGGGGCAAGGCAGAACTCATATATATTTCAGTGGTTCAAATTATATGTCAGATAGAACTAGTGGAGTAGAGAACCCATTAGTATTATTGAATCTTAGCATTATACATATCCCAATGTATCTTCTTGGAGACCATTAGCGTAACAATCAAATCCTGAGGGTTATAATATCATATATGATGATATTTTTATCTAAAAGACCCAACTTAACACTCGTTTGACCTACATATTTTCTTTAGCACATTTAAAGTAATTCATTTAAGGGTTTTTTTTTGGGGGGGGGGGTGGAAACCAATCAGGGTGTGGAAACAATTGCCCTGGTTTGACTACGACTGCTATGAATCAGCTGTCTCATTGAATCATAAGTCCAGTATCCCTGCTGTATCTTTGCGCGTTGGAACAAGACATTCATCGATTATTTCCGCAACTGTTTAGATTATGCGTATCCTAAAACAACTGGGTCCTTGTCCTTTTTAAGATCGATCATGGCAATGGGCTTCTGCTTGGTGCTATAGGCTTCAGCGTATCCAGAATTGGGGTTCAAAGATGAGAAGGCAAACGCTTAAATGTTTGTCCATGCTTGTAAGAACTTGAAAGGACTACATATTATACAGTTTTTATCAAATTCTATAAGCAAGGTTTTTGAAAAATCTGGATCGAAAAACCAAATTTCTCGATTAATAAACTAGGTTTATCAAAAACCTAGCTTTTAGAAACCTTTTTTCGATTGAAAAAAAACATGCTTTTTTTAAATAAAAAAGATAGTTTATCGGTCAAAAACCAGGTTTTTTCGACCGATAAAAACCCTTTTCCATGGTTTTCTTTTTCATTGTGCAAAAATGTCCCAGATTCTGAAGCGCGATATCGGCACCATGACCTGTACAGCTTGATCGCAAATTCGTTTTTTTTGATGGATGGATGTCTACACGGGTGGAAGAAATTCAAAATCCAATCTGCCGACTAAACCCGATAGTCATGAGCTCGTTTGCATATTTTCAAGAAAATTGATTAAACCTCTCTACCGACTAAACTCAAAAGTCAATGAACTTCTAACGTGGCACGGTGATAGAACATGATAAGGTCATGTGCTGTATACTTTATGACAGGTTATGAATATTATTGAGCTTCATTTACCTATTTTCTAGGAATTTCATTAATGCACTCTAATAATAAATAATAATGTCGATTTATAACGCGCACATATCCAGCCCACGGGATGCTTATTATTACCGCCCCATCAAGAAATCGCCACAATCATTTCGCTTCATCTAGGTGGCTGCTGGCTAGACGCACAACTCTATCAGCATCGCTTGGGGCAACGAAGCAATTGAGACTAAGTAGCTTGCCCAAGGACACAAACACGTTGACCACAATGGGGCTCGAACTCACGATTTTAACGGTTCAATGACCATGTTCAATGTTCCTGCACGTTTCCACGAGACCACACGTGCTCTCATTCCACTTTACAGACCTAACGGAAGAGCCAATGAACATATAACGTAGCACGGTGATAGAACACGATGAGATCGTGCATTGTATAATTTTGGACAGGTTCTAATTTGCATATTTTAAAAGAAAATTCATTAATCTACTATACCTACTAACCCGAATAGTCAATGAAATCGTGACTAAATGTGATTAAACCACAGTTATGGGGCCTTCTTAACACTAAGTGACCAAGGGGGAGTCCCTATGGACCCCTCAAATTAGTTTTCGCGCTGGCCGCTTTTTGGTCATTTTTTTGCAATAATATCTGGCTTTGAAATGAGCCTCTTTTCATAGCAAAAAAAGTCAGCCTTATCATTAATGAGTTAATTAGTGGGGGGGGGGGGCATGGACCCCCTTGGGCACTAACTGAGTCGGCTAAGAATATTTTAAATATCTATGAACTATAGCGATATTTTGTGAATATATGTGCACACGTACATGTAAGTAAATAATTATTTGTAACATTTAACCCTTTATGTCCTAAAAGCAAACAATTTCATCGTTACTGCAAAACCGTTACAAACTCTTGGTCACTTAATTATGCATCGCGCAATTCTGGTTATCCAGTGAGAACCATTCCGAAAGCTTGTGCTAACGTGTAATATTTTTTCCCCATAAAATAAATGGAGTGCACTTATGATAGCATCACAAAATGGCCATACAAAGTCCGTGAAGTGCCTCATTCATTCAAAGGCCGCGATAGATCTGCAAAACAAGGTAGATGCTATTATTATATGAATATTAATAGTACTATTATTATCTTTAAATTTAATGTTTGAAACAGGTTTAATTTAATTGAGACGGATATATATTTATTGTATATTTCTCTTTCACTTTACCTTTATAGAATAGATCGACTGCACTTATGATAGCATCACGAGAACATCATATAGAAACTGCACGGTGCCTCATTGATGCCAGGGCAGCGAGAGATCGGCAAAGCAAGCCAGATTACTTTATTTAGATTTGTATCAAGCTGTTATTAAATTGTTTAGTTAAGGCCATAAAATTACTTGTCAGTTGGACAATGATAATAAATAATGATGATTTAAAAAATAATGATGATATTGTGAAATAGTATAGATGAGGTGACATCAATGTTTACAAACACAAGTTAGAACCTGGTCTACTGACATGTTAGAGGTGCGAAGAATATGCCAATATACAGTTACAGCATTCAATAGCCTTATCACGCCTGATTGAGCGCGAATTTTAAAAGCACAAGCCCTGCAGATGCTCACGCATACTGCCGGGCAGTGCTGTGTTCGTTGCCCGGCGTTGACGTCACATGTCAACTCATCTATACAAATCATAAAATCGTTTTTATAGTGGTGCTGTTAGCTTCCGATTTGAAACCATTGTGTATTTTTTTTAAAAGGATAATACCATTACGTATGGGTATTTTGCATACCTCGAAGTTCATTTTGAGATGGTAGGCATTTGGCTATTGACCCAAGCTAAAACGCCAAAGGTCAATGCTTGGCCCTTACAGAGGTCAAAATTGAATCAGTAGTTCCGACTTTAATTAATCCTCGCCACCCTTTATAACAAAACTCCCGAAAAGGGGGGGGGGGGGTACCCCCTGTGATTTTCGTTACTGAACAACAGATTCCTGTAAATTTGGTACCACAGGGTAGCTTAGAGTTTCTTCTTTCCATTGGTATCAAAATAAGTACCAACATCTCCATTATGACGTCACTATGACGTCATATGTTGAGGAAAGTATGAAAATACTGAAAATAGGTGGAAAATTGATATTTCGCAATTTTAGCGACTCAAAAAATTATTATAGCACTACAATGCTCTCATTATATAAAACTAGTCATTTCCCATCAAGTAGAGCCAAAAACTGCATGAAAATCGGATACTCCTAACATTTTTGGCGAAAAATTGAATTTTTCACTGTGTGTGTCTATGGAAATTGCCCATTTTGCTAACATGCGAACTTTACGACGTCATTGTGACGTAATACTAGGCATATTGGTACTCATTTTGCTATCAATGGAAAGAGGAGGACCATAGCTATCTATTGGTACCAACATCAAGTGCCTGTAATGTTTCTGTGTTGTGCTAGGCATGTTGGTACTTCTCTCCCTATCCATCACTTTTGGATCACCCTGTATCTTACCCATACCCCGGTGGATGTTTGTTTTTGGATGAAAAGGAGCGGAAAATGTCAATTGACAATTACATTAAATAATTTGGCACCAAAAAGGGTTTTTTAGCAAGCCGGGGAAAAACCTGAAAGGGGGGGGGGGGTGGTCGAGGGTTAAAAGTGTCTCTAATTTTTTTTGTCTTGCTTTAACAAAGAGTAGGATGGTTTTCTTAGTGGTTAAGAGGGAAAATGTAAAGTACCAAATGCAGGTGCATGTCATAAAACGTAATTGAATACAGGCGCTGTACTGTTATTCCAGGCTTCATTTTTATTAATAACTGATATACAATGTTTTTCATCGGTTTCAGGATCGGTGTGTATGCTGATTCTGAATCTGATGGGTGTCACAGACGAGAAACCTTGAGCATTTTTGTAGAAACGCATAAAATTAAAAATGGCCACCGAAACACAAGTCTCGTTAAAACATTCATTGTGGCAAATTAACATTCTTTAACCACGAGTAATCAATGAATTCATTACGGCCGCCAATACAATAAAGTGTCAGTTCGTGATTTACTTTAAACAGGAGATTGGTAATTTGGTATCTCTCCTAGTGTTTTGACAGTCAGAAAATTAATTCAAACCACAAGAAATATTTTTCAAAATATGATAAATCCCATCATTATGGCATCCAAGATGACTTCCAATACTCTGAGATAGCTATAATTGATAACCTTAAGTCAATCATATTAAGCCTGCTTATGAAGAATACCAAATTTGTTGGTCTGATGTATGCCAAGAAGCATTTGACAAAATTAAGGCCATACTTATGAGCTCGCCAGTTCTGGCAGAGCCTGATTTTCAAACGCAGTTGAAGTTGATGGTAGATGCTAGTGATGTGGGATATGGTGCCGTTCTCGCACAAAAGGGTAAAGACAAGGTTGAGCATCCAATTTGCTACTTTTCCAACAAGTTCAAAAAGCATCAGCAAAATTACTCAACCATTGAAATGGAGTGTTAGCCTTGCTGCTAGCCTTACAACACTTTCAAGTGTACTTGAGCTCACTCAACTCACCCAAATCACCCAATCTTTTTTGGCAATTTTTTTTGCAACGTCAGAATATTCTGGTTAGGGAGCAATCTAGTTTCAGACACCGCCATTCAACACAAAACCACTATTCTCGATGTTATTGATTACATTTTGAAAGCCATGGATAGTAAAAAAAACCACTGGTATTATTTTATTTGATCTTCGTAAAGCTTTCGATTCTGTTAATGATAATTTATTATTAAAGAAACTTCATGACATTGGTGTGCGTCAATGAGTTGAAATGGTTTATTTCATATTGAAATGGGCTAAAACAAACAACTGTGTTGAATGGTTTGTCATCTGATAAGAAATTCATCTCCATTGGTGTCCGTCAGGGTTCGATCTTTGGCCCGTTGCTCTTTTGTATTTTGTTAATGATTTGCGATAATGAGATAGACATGTGTAAGGTGCTTAATGGGAATCTTTCTAAAATTGAAGAGTGGCTATATAAGAATGCGTTATCTCTGAATATTTCTAAGACTAGGTACATGGTATGTGGCACCAATCATTGTATTGATAAGTTCAATAACGTTCGTTTATCAATTTGTGATAATATGATTGAAATGGTAAATTCATATAAATAATTTGGTGTTTGGTTCGATCCAAAATTGAAATGGAATACCCATATTATTAATATAGCTCCACGCATTGGGTTAATTTCTAGGTTAAGGAAAATTGTTCCTTTCCACATAGCCAAATTACTAGCTGTAAGCCTGGCTTATACCGCATTTCAATTATTGTAATCTGGTGTGGTACAACTGTTCTCAGTGTTGTAAAACTAAGTAGTGTTACTGCCATGATTAACCAGCTTCAGTGGCCTCCCTCCAGGAACGGCGTGCTCAGGCTAAAGTGGTGATGTTGTTTCGTATTGCCAACAACCTTGTTGATATCTTGTGCCGACTATTGCACTGAGAGGACACTCTCTAAAATATACCATGTACCATTCGCCAGGACAGAGGTTTATCGGCAGTCTTTTTTCCCTGACACAATCAGACTCTGGAATGGCCTTCAACAAGATCTCGTCAATAGCACATCACTTGAAAACTTCAAGGAGGGTGTGCAAAGGGTTGTGACAATTAGCGACCCTGGGTCACTAGTGACCCTGGTGAATTCATCAGACTTGTACGGAATAAACTGCATAATTCTGCAGTTTATTCCGTACAAGTCTGATGAATTCATCAGGGTCACTTGTGACCCAGGGTCGCTAATTGTCACAACCCGTGTGCAAATCATCCAGCTCCGCTAAGCCAGCTGAGTTGTTTTATCTGCACATTTAGTTAGCTGATCCTCACCTTGCATGCACACATACATCCTTGTACGTGATACACCAGTTGGTGGATTGTACATTACAAGAAGAGAGAACTAGACATAGTGCACGCTCATCACTGGAGCTACATATGAAAAAAACGCAGAGTCGATAAGAATAATATCATTCGTCATTTGCTGGCTATTGTACTGATGAAAACGGTAGGTTGATAAAGCAATGTGCAGTTAATTGGCCTAAATCGATTTCGATGGAGCTCAATGAATTGTGCACGCGTGAAGGCCTTAGGTTGGAGATGTCTGGGGACGAGTATGTGTACATCTCCTCTCTTGATAACGAGGTTGCTTTTGTTTTGCGCAATCAATCTTCTACATTCAATCATATCAAAAACCAGCATTTGAATAATCGCATCACCAGGTTTAAGACAAATATTTCTCAAGGCAGAATTTTGAACACGCCTTCGATTTTCAAATCTCGAACCATTATCTCACCAATACTGCAATCAATGATAATCAGGGGTTCGTTCGCGAAAGCAGTCGTAAGACTAATGTAGCCCTAGTTGCGACGTAAGTTACTACTAAGATTTTTTTCGCGTTCGTGAAACTTGGACGTAGGCTACGTGTATCGTATGAGTAAGCCAGATTTACGATTAAAACAACGTGTGGTCACGAGTACACGTAACACATTCGTAGTGTGTGTGAAGTGGACGGATCGGTCCGCTGTTTGCATTTAATCTATCTTGTTAGTAATCTATCATGGTAACAGCATTTATTATTCCAGAAAATGAAAGAAGACGCAGTCCTGAACGAAAAATAAGATATTATAACAACCCCCATGAATCTATATTTCAGACCAGGAGTGTCGTTCATGCATGTACACTGCAAAAACAGTGATTAGAAATTAAACACCTTTCTAAACTCTAGTTTGCACCATGTTTCTAAATATTTTGAAATATCTTTTTAATATCGGAACATGTTTAAAATCTAAACATGTTTAGGCATTTGACATTAGGTGTTTAGACATTTGACGCCAAGTGTTTAGAGATTTGACATGTTTAATACCTAAACGCTGAATTGCACCATATTCCTAAGCACTGTTTTTGCAGCGTTGAGTCTTGCACAACTTGATATAGAGGTCCTATAAAAATTAAATAAAGGCAACATAAATTATTTCTAGAAGACTGCGTTAGGTTACGCCAAAGTGACCAGTAGCATCTTAAAGTCAGAAATCTCTTTTTCCAATAATATGTCATTTATTCACATACGGTGAGGTTGGCTGAATACAGGGTGAGTCAAAAAGATTTACACTCGATTTCAGAAAAATATTAAAAATACTTAACAAGCTTAGAAATTGATTTGATACATGAAAACAATAGCTCATTATGTCCACTGTCATTGGTAAAAAAAATCGTATAATGTAGATATGTCAAATTAACGGAAAACCGCCAAAACCATATTGACCACGGTTGCACAATTCTACACGTCAACAGCAGCAAAGCCATTGAGTTACTGACGTCTAAATGCTTAATAACCTTTGCTTTTTTTCTAAAGTAACTATAACCAAATCCGTACCAACCTTTGTTGATAATATTTCTTATCAATTATTAGTCAATGACAGTAGCGTAACAGGGGTAGGGGAAGGGGCGCGTTGTCCCCTCCCCCATGGGTCTGGCAAGGAAATAAGCTTAAGCTACCGGTAAAGCAGGAAAGTGGGAAAAGGACAAGCAGAAAGGGAGTAAAGAAAAGAGAGGGAAGGGAGAGTAAAGGATTAAGCTGCAAAGGGAAAGACAGATAGACATTGAATGTGTGTCATGTTCAAATATCAATTCCCCAAAGTAGCCTTCCCTACCCCCACCCCACCCCATCAGATTACGAAGACGTCGGTGAAAATGTGGGTCAACCATTTGTATTGCATAGGATTACCTTTTCATTCAAACTTTCCACGAAAAGATACGTGAACAATTTCGAACATTCATTGAAATAATGCTTCAAAGTTTGGGTGCAGGATTCCATGAGTTTGTTATTGTTATCAGAAATATTTGAAGGTTTATACAGAGGTATCAAAGCAAACAAAAGATGTCATGATGTACTTGTGTAGACTCATTCAAAGTTTCTTTGGCTATACTCCATAACATGCTACAGTGATTTCGTGGACAGAGTGAAAAAATGGGTACATATCTTTAAGATAGCATAACTTCTCAATGCAAGGTTCAAAATTCAAAATTTCTCTAGTAGGGGAAATAATCTTGTTTTGTATGTGAGAGTCAATATCTTCAGTAGAGTTTCCACTGCTGTAGAAAATTTAAACAAAACGAGTGTAAATCTTTTTGTAATCATTGTAATTGCGCAATTGAAGCAAAACCGGTGCATAAATTAACAAAAACAGATTAAACATGTTAAAGTTAATAATCATATATCATTGTCTTCTGTAAGCATGACATGTAATAATTGCATCCCATGTCCATCAAAATGGCCTGCATCCCTTTCCACACAGATTGGCTCATCTATCCATGTCACGCACAGAAAAACAGAAAAAAAAATAAGGAAAGAAAGAAAAGAGAAGAAAGAAAAGGAAAAAAAGAAAGAAAGAAAAGAATGAAAGAAAGAGGCCTATACAAATATGAATCATCCTCTGATCTAGTTCAAGGCTGACTCACAGAGTTTCCGAGGATGGGGTCCTCATATTTCTAACAAGTCGTTTTTTGTGCATGTACATAATGCTTATCCACTAATCGCTGTGTGAAATAGCTAAATTTGTAATAAAATTCCGGATCCGGAATGTTTGTTATACTTACAATTCAAGTTTCGCGGACGAACCCCTGGTCAAGTTCATCTTTAAGACACGTCTGTAACTTCTTGAATGTAACTCTCTTTTGCACCGCTATTATCCTCGTGTTTATCCCAAGTCATGCTTATATACTTGATAACAACCCATTTGACACTATTTCTCATGTTCTCAATGTTTGCATGATTTTCAATGACATGTATATCAAACGTCACGACAGGATCGTTAACCACATTCATTCTCAACTTGCTATTAGCCGTCCTCAGTTCACCGTGTATGTAAACAGATTAATTACAGGTGACATGCTGAATGCCAACTCAACACAGCTTTATACTATAGACTGTATTCAATAGCCAGCCATGTTGGTGGACAAGATAGACGCATTCCAGTACTACAATACATTCACCTGTCAATGATCCCAGTGCAATCGCTAAACATGGATCGATTGACAGCTTAATGTATTGTAGTCCTGGAATGTATGCATCTTGTCCACCAACATGTCTGGTGGGTGACGTCATATTGAATACGGTCTATAGTAGATTCAACCCATCGTGTCACCTCTAGTACTTTTCCGAAGGTATTGGCATTGAATAAGGGGGATGTGCAGTGGACGAAAATTTAAATTCCACGCTAAATCTATTGAAACTTGCAGTCCGATAGCTGAGAAAAATCAATTATGTGCTTAATGAAATCATTCAAGTCAACTCAAAACATTCTGACTAATCGTATTGGCTTTAATGGTATTCATCTGTTCAATGAAACAATTGAATGCATTACTGACTTTTGAGTGCCCGTGTTTTGGATGCGGAGGAACACAAAAGTCTTTGTACTCTCTATTTAAACGTGAAGGCCAGATTATCTTAGTTCGTTCATGAAACAGGTGAATCGAGCCACATATTCTGCCTCCTCTCCCAACTAATCGACGCTGTCCAAAACTTTTCCTCCGGTGACACGATGGGTTGAATCTAGTATAATGTTATTCACAGAAAACCGGTGTGAAAGTAATCATAGTCCGGCAGGTATCATAGTCCGGGCTTCGTAGACGACAACGGAATAAAGAGTGAAACTACACTGTAAAAAAATACTGTAAATTTTACAGTAAAATACTGGCAGCAATTCTGCCAACAAATTACCGTAAAATTTACAGTAAATTGTAAAAATTAATTTAATCAAAACGCTTAAAAACATATATATTTGGTGAGTTATTACAGAGATTGTGAATGTGTGGAGAATAAAAAAGCACTAACGAACACCCCAACTTAGTAGGCCTATCCACAATTTTTACAGTGCATATACTGTAAAATTTACAGTTTGTTGTAAAATGTATTACATCAAACTGTAAAATATACAGTAAATTTGAATGAAAACCTGTAAAAGCTATATTTTACGGGGGTTTGTTGGCAGAATTGCTGCCAGGATTTTCCTGTAAAATTTACAGTATTTTCCCTGTATATTTTAGTATACTTTATTGGTATTGGTATAATTGAAAAATTCATAGTAGTGTATAATGATGTTGTTACTCATTAAATTTCGAATAAAGTCTTCACTTTCAGATTTTGTCATTATAGGCCTGGCAAATTGGACATAAAATTTACAGTATTTTCCTGTATTTCCAAATTACAGCCAAATACTGTAAGTTTTGGGAAGTTTTTACAGTATTTTCCTGTAAATTGCACTGTAATTTTTTACAGTGTAATGTTGAGTGAAGAGTCAACTGAATCGATTGCCCTATTGTTCACCTTTGTTCCCGGACTGTGAGCCCGGAGGACCATATCTCCTGCCACACCTGACTTACTCATCCTCGATGATCATTTGAAAAAGGCTTACATTGTTGAACTTTCTTCGCCGTATGACGCCTTTGTTGACCAATGTTATAATACCAACTTTATGTACATCCTTTGTGTGAACTCATCAATCTCGACACGACATACTCATGCAAAATCGTCATCATCATTATAGGGTCTACAGGGTGTATCCACAAAAATGTGGTGCCCAGTGTGAAAGTAACCATAGTCCGGCAGGTATCATAGTCTGGGCTCCATAGACGACAACGGAATAAAGCGTGAAACTCACACCGGGTTAAAAATACTTGGGTTCGACACCGGAGGAGCAAAGCCATTGCCAAGTATTTGAGCATCAGCGCTGCCATTGGCTCAAAATTTGTGTGGCAATTTGGCAAATGCGTGTCGGTGCGGTCAATGCACACAACGCTAATTTGTTTTCGCCCTTCCGCCGTTTGCCATTTGCTTGGCTATGGGTTTGCTCTTCACAAATATTTCAGTCTTTTGCATTATTAGTACCTTTTGTTTTCCTGTGTTTCTCACTTTTTGCGTTCTCTGTATTTTGAGTGGCGTTCTCTGTATTTTGAATAATTGCAGTTTCTAATACGTAAAATATGTATGTATGCAACCCTGTTAAAATATGTTTGAAATAAATAAATAAATAAATAAAAAGTCCTTGTGAACCACAATCCACTCACTTTTCTGCACAAAATGAGAAACAAGAATCAGAAACTCCTAAGATGGAGTTTTTAAACCATGCAAGGGTACAACTTGGATATCAAACATATTAAAGGCAAGGACAATGTAATTGCCGATGCCCTTTCAAGAGTCAGCTAAATGCTCCCACGTGCTTTTTTATGTAGTAACCAGAAATAGGTAGACATTTCATATAGAAGTCCCATGGATGCAAATGAGGTATTGCCATTCATTCCGTCAAGCGCTACTGCACAACGTCATACGGCGCATGACGGAATCAATTGTAATACCTCATTTGCATCCATGGGACTTCTATATGAAACGTCTACCCAGAAATACAGACTAAAGAATGTTTTCATTGTACTTTCTTTAAAGGTCCTGGCCCGATCGCTAATAGCCTCGTCCCCAGAAGCCCCAGATTTTACCGGAAGTGGTCATAATTTTGGTATCCGAAGAAAGCTACTATTTTTCTCATTTACCCTGTGAAATTTTAGAGCCAAAGGATATTTGGTTTAGACGTTATGAGCGAAAATGTGACCCATTTTGGTCGACCAATATTAATTTTACACAGTACTCTATGGGGCTTACAAAATCACGTTTTTAGCTCTCGCATCAAAACGGATTGAAATATCGGCGTGAAACTTTACAGATGGGGTTTTGGAGTGAAGGCCAATCTATCAAGATGAAAAACTTCATATCCTAAAATCGGGCCATCCCCCTTTAAAGGCTGACTGAGAGATTTCCCGAGGATGTCGCCCTCAATTTTCTGACAAATCGTGTTTTTTGCATGAACATAATGCTTGTCCACATACTAATCACTGTGTGGAATAGTTAAGCTCAAATCGATGTCCTTCATATGGAAAATTTGTTTTAAAATTCCGGATCCGGAATTTTTGTTATACACAGTATTCTATGGGACTGTAGGCCAATACTATAGGCCTACATAAGTGTTTACTGCATCAAAACGAAAAATCCGATTCATCTCAAACTTTGGAATTGGGCATTTTGTCTGGCTATCTTTACTTCTCGTAGACTATTTCTATATTGTTATACACAAAAATTATATTTCGAAATCTCTGAGTCAGCCTTTAAGGGGAAGGTGTGACCAACTCCTTAATATAAATTTTTTGTTTTCAATAAATCGTGTAAAAAATAATCATATAAATTATGTGTGGAAATTTTGGAAATAATTAATATAAAACTATCGCTTGGCAACACTGAGAATATTAATTAGTCAAAAAATGTGTCTTATTTGACTAACTAAAAATTAGTCATGCAAATCACTTGTTTTATCATTCATAAAATGTACTTCAATGCTGGAAACATGTTTGCTATGCTGGAAGGTAACCTTCCCGTATTTTAAAGTAGTTTCATGATTACAAAATATTTTCATTACCTCTAAATTTACACTTTAAGATGACTAATTAATGACTGACGAATTTTAATTTCTCAACTGACAAATTGACTAGAATTAGTTAGTCAAATGACTAGAATTAGTTAGTCAAGCA
The DNA here is from genome assembly GCA_023653785.1 of Ophioderma brevispina. Taxonomy (NCBI): domain Eukaryota; kingdom Metazoa; phylum Echinodermata; class Ophiuroidea; order Amphilepidida; family Ophiodermatidae; genus Ophioderma; species Ophioderma brevispina. The sequence goes on from JAMKCH010007053.1 coordinate 23,043, forward strand.
CAAAAAATGACGAATTTAGGTACACATTGGCCATTTGCTAATTAGTCATTTGACGAATTTTGTAATTAAAAAGTCCAAATTTTCAAGTTACAGAAATATTTGCAATTATGAAATGTAATCCGAAAATCTTTAAAAAGCATTCTTTTTCATTGAAAAAACTTTTTAGCACTATTTTGTGGATTATAAAAAAAATAATGTGCATGATGACAATATTTAATTAGCAAAATAAGGACACTTTTTTGACTAATTAATATTATCAGTGAACGAGCACGACTTCTCTGACTGACCCAGTTCTATGCGGACTAATTAACATGATTAAGGGTGTGTGTGGGAACTGCCTGAGTTCGAGCATGTTAAACAATTTATCTTCAGTGAAACAATTCGCTTAGTCCAGGAACTTTAGTTCCGTGTAGCCAGCAGACAAACACAAATAAGTCATAGCTTTTTTAGGATAGTTTCCTAATGTTGTGAAGAGCAACATATATCAAAAGCCCCTAAGAGTCCCCCTTGTGGTAATTGGTGAATACGGGGGTGAATTTTATACAAGGGTAAAAAATAAAATGATTCAATTGAGCTAAATTATGAACTATTGTATTCTTCTAGTCCCACTGAATAGGAAAATGTCTAGTTTATCTAACTTTTGAATAGTTTTAGACATGCATGCCAAAAATTGTTCAAGGTCATCGTGGGGTAAAATTTTCAAAACAGTGCGATTTAATTAAACTAATTTTAAGTTACTCGTACATGCTGTTTAGTCATATTATGGCAAACAATGCTCATTCACACTATCTACATCTTCGAAATATTGACCTTACAGGGCAGTGGCTTGTGACCTCCCTTAGACACAGTAGTAACCTGTCATAATGAGCCCTATAACTATCCAAGAAAATTACTTGAACTTTTTTAATATATCTTTTCAGTTTATACACAATGAGACGAACAATTTGATACACTTTTGGAAAGGATCGGAGTATTCTGAACCTTTACCCCCAGTATGACCTTGAACAGTTATTTCCCTATAATAATCCATATATTGCAGAGAGGGCAAACTATAACTTTTTTAATCCTTATGACATGACACAAACGGTGGTATACATTTGAACGCAATTAGAACATTTTAGAATTTGACACCTGTACAAACTTAACCCCTTATTACCCAAATAGCACAATGGGGACTCTTCAGGACTTTTGATATGCTGCTCCTTACAACATCAGCCATCTATCCTGAAAAAAAAATCAGCTTATACGTATATATTTCCGGTTTTACATTTTAACGTAATATAATAACTATTAAAATATCTTTATCGCACAGTAGATATGTGTGTACACATTTGAAAAAGAAAAATTAACGGAAGGGAGAGCGTGTGGGAGCGCGGCGTGTTATCGAGTGAAGATTTTTCACCAAAATGGCATTTTTTTTCAGGAATAACATCATAAAAAGCATATGGATGAGTAGAATAGAATACAATAGAAAATCTCTTCTGTGACTGCATAGACTTATGTAAGTGGATAGTATTCTATCGTGTAAACAATGCAAAATAAAAAGCCGCGAAGCATTTGCGAAGATATTGCTATTGTGTATTTGCAAAAAAATCCTAAGATATACAAGAATAAACAACTCTACATCTCCCTCACGCTTTCTTTATACTTCTATTATCTCTCTCCCCCGCTTTCTTTCTTTACTTCTATCATCTCTCTCTCCAGCTTTCTTTCTTTACTTCTATTATCTCTCTCCAGCTCTCTCGCTTGCTCTTTCACCCGCACACTTTTCTTCACTCTTTCGATTTGAATTTACTTTTAGCTTTCGCTCTTGCCTTTCTTCTCTCTCTCTCCAGCGGTGCCGGAACATTTTTCAAAGCATGGATGCCAAACACACCAAATTCTGTTCCCAAAGTGGAGGAGGCAGCCTCCCGCACCCTTCCAACAATGGAGGGGGCCATTGCACCCCATGGAATCCCGGTTCTGCCGCCACTGTCTCCCCTTTTCGCATTCTCGCTCGCTCTCTCGCTTTTGCTACTGTCACCATATTCTGTTCGTCACTGATGTACGGATACTGTTGTGCCAAAATACCCGGCTGCCGAAATACCCGGTGCCGAATTTACCTACTTTCGGCAGTGCCGAAGTACCGGGGCATTCGGCAGAGGAGAATGCGTGTTTACGCATTTTTCGTGATTTTAAGGACAATTCTACAATGAAACTCATTAAAAATCTGGCTTTTGGTATTTAGGAACAAGCACGCATGTAATAGTAGACATAAATACGATCTTGTAACGCCAAAAGCACCCACATAGACCCCATGTAGGCCCCTTGCTAAACGTTCGTTCAGCAAGGTAGCCGAATTCGGAAACAACGTATACGTTATATGCATGCATTGATATACATGTGGCTCCCATTGTAAAGGTCCTCTTTATTGATTAGGCCGGTTGCAACACGGGTTAGGTTTAGGGTTAGGGCCTATAGGACCTATGGTTAAGATTAGGGTTAGGAATTAGGTTAGGGTTTGGTTATTAGGGTCCGGTGCGTGAGTACAAACATTGGGATTAGACCTATGAGATTTTCTACTTGACAAGGGGTTATGTGATTTTATTTTTTTTTCTGATGGAGGGTGGTCATGTTAAATTTATTAGGCCTATTCAGTAAACCAAGCACCTATCTGCATATCAGCATTAAATAACTGTGTGTGTGTGTGTGTGTTGTGTGTGATTGGTGTGTGGGTTTTATGCAATAGGGCCTAGGTAACTTTACATTGGGGGTTAATGCAATTTTCCAACACATCTTTCAATTCTCCGTCCCCCTCCCTTGTAAATAATAAACGGCCCTAAAATTATTAGTGTAAAGCTAATCTTAGCCTGTCGTACAAGCTAAGTCACTAAACACCTATTTCGTGTCATCATGTGTCCGTACAGCCAATTGACATACGAACTTAGTTACATCCAACAACCGCACGCTGTAATAAGGGTTCCTCTGTGCCGAACTACTGGGATAACCCATAGTTTCGGCAAGTGACCCTGCCGTTCGGCAGGGTAATGACGTAATTGCCGAAACACCGGGCGTTGTTCGGCAGATACCCCTGCCGTTCGGCAAGGTCATCTGCCGAATGACCGGGCGTTTCGGCATAGCCCGGTATTTCGGCGCAGCAATACACAGTTCCTTATGGGAACGTTTACAAGCCTTGTGGGGATGTTTTAAAACAAAATCTAAGCTAATCAATATGTATTAGACTTAGAGACAGCCCGTCACCCTAATTTACTTAAAGGTGCAACGAGATATTTGGGGGCATCCTTATATTGTAGCATATGTGGTGATTTCATGTAGATAGTATCCCCCAATTAGATTTCTTACAGTGTATTTGGCTACCAAAAAATCATTCTAAGCTTAATCCTTCACATGGGGATATTTTTGATAGAAAGCTTACAGTAGTGCAAAAATCAGAATTTTCATATTTTTTAGGGACACCTGTTATGTGAAATCTCTTGTAGCACCTTTAACAAATGGAATAAAGTGGGACTACTATTGCGATTTATTCCGTTAGAGACAGCCGGTAACCCCAAGACAGCTGTTGTGCCGAAACACCCTGGTGCCGAAATACCCGGGTGCCGAAGTTCCCTCCTCTCAGAACTGCCGAAGAAACCGGGTATTCGGCAAAGGAGAAGGGAAGTGGAAAATAACGTGCTGTTATATGTGTAGAGCACGTGTTTACGCATTTTTCGTGATTTTATGGACAATTCTACAATGAAACTCATTAAAAATCAGGCTTTTGGCATTTAGGAACAATCATGTATGTAATAGTAGACGTAGATACGATCTTGTAACGCCTAAAGCACCCACATAGACCCCATGAAGAAGAATTCCCGCGTTCTTTTACCAATGTAGCCGAATTCGGAAACAATGTATACGTTATATGCATTGATATACATATGGATCCCATTGTAAAGGTCCCCTTTATTGATTAGGGCTATTAGGCCGTTTGCAACACGGGTTAGGTTTAGGGTTGGGGTTATAGGGCCTATAGGACCTAGGGTTAAGATTAGGGTTAGGAATTAGGTTAGGGTTTGGTTATTAGGGTCTGCTGAGTACAAACATTGGATTAGACCTATCATTGTGTTTTCTACTTGAAAATCGGGTTTATGTGATTTTATTTTTTTTCTGATGGAGGGGGGTCATGTTAAATTTATTATTCAGTAAACCAAGCACCTATCTGCATATCAGCAGTAAATCATATGATGTACCTAACTGTGTGTGTGGGATGGGTGTAGGAGTTCTATGCAATAGGCCCTATGTAACTTTACAATTAATAATGGTTATGCAATTTTCCAAACACATCTTTCAATTTCTCAGTTCCCCTCCCTTGTAAATAATGAACGGGCCCTAAAATTATTAGTTTAAAGCTAATCTTAGCATGTCGTACGAGCTGAGTCCACTGAACACCTATTTCCTGTCATCCTGTGTCCGTACAGCCAATTGACAAAAGAACTTATTTACATCCCACAACCGCACGCTGTAATGTGCCGAACTACTGGGATAACCCATTGTTTCGTTATGACGTAGGGTTATGACGTAGCCCGCATTTTCGACATGAATAATTGCCGAAACACCGGGCGTTTCGGCAGATACCCCTGCCGAAAGGCAAGGTCATCTGCCGAAAGACCGGGCGTTTCGGCATAGCCCGGTATTTCGGCGCAGCACAGTTGTCTAACAAACTGGTTCAAAAAATTCACTAATGAGCAAAACAAATAATATTGCGATTTATTCCGTTAAAAACAGCCCGTCACCCAAAGACAGATGTCTAACAAACTTATTCAAAAAGACACTAATTAGCAAAAAAATATGCGATTTATTCCTTTAAAAGACAGCTTGTCATCCATAGGTTAAGATAGTTGTCTAACAAACTGGTTCAAAAACACTAATAAGCAAAAAAAAATTGCGATTTATTCCGTTAAAAGACAGCCCGTCACCCATAGACAGGTTAAGACAGTTGTCTAGCAAAGACAGTTTAAAGGAGATCATCATGCTACGGTTTGTTTATTGTTCTCGCTGGGTTGATGGGGCGGCCATGTTGCCAACAAATAAAGCAGTGTGGTGGAATGTTAGAATTTTAGCGGATTATAGAATGTGTCTCACAAAATGTCACTGTATTCTATTTTTTTCAGCGGGACTAAATGTGAATCGAAACGCTATTTATCGTTTAATGCTCGAGTAGAGCCATTCATATTAGAGTCACTCAATTAGTAGGGAATTAGTAGGGTTATAAACAAGAATCCCATTCTAGAAGTTTGGGGAAGAAGATTTGAAGATGTTTTTCTATAGTTTGAAGGGTGCTGAATCAGAATTTTTGGGTCCAACCTCTGGGAAATGTGGGGAACTTTGTAAAATAAGGGGGAAAAATTAGTATAGGGGTAAATTTGAAATCAAGTCAAATTGTGTTTAAATGTACACCAATGTATTTGTCTCATTATAAGGATTAAAAAAGGTATAGTTTGTATAGGTTCGGACCTTTAGTTACACGGCTACAGCCCTGATAAGGTTCAAGGTCAAAAATATCACACACTGCTCAGATTTTGTTGAAACTGGTGTAAAATTATTGCTCTGGTCATACTGAAGCATAAAATGCATTTTAATTCTTTGGGTGACAGCTCTGTATACAATTTGAGGTCAGGTTTTGGCGACCCCTATATACTATGTAGACCCTCGTTACGTTTTGCCCACTAATTACGAAACCAAATGCCAAACATTGTAAAATAGACCAGTTAACAGCAATGTTTGTAAACATGTTAGGGCCTGGTATCTTGAAATAGGTCGGCCTGACTGTTACACACTGGGCAATTGTATCTGTTAGAGTTTTAATACTATGGGCCATAACGATTCGCAGGAATTGATTCGCAGGCAACAAAAGAAGTGACCGGAGGGATGTTAACTGCTCTATAAGGCAAGACGAACAATTTGACACCAGTTTCAACAAAATCGGAGCACTGGGTAAGGTTTACCCCCAGGATGACCTTGAACCTTAATAGGGCTCTACCTGTTTAACTAAGGGTCGGAACCTAGACAAACTATACTTTTTTTAATCCTTATGATGAGACAAATACATTGGTGCACATTGAAACACATTTTGACTTGATTTCAAATTTAACCCTGTACTAAATTTACCCCTTATTTTACAAAGTTCTTCACATTTCCCAGAGGTTGGACCCAAAAATTCTGATTCAGCGCCTCTCAAACTATAGAAAAACATCGTCAACATTCTTCCCAAACTTCTAGAATGGATTCTCATTTATAACCCTACTAAATGCCACATGCTACAAAATCACTTGAAATTCCCCGCGTAAAATAGAGATTTCAATGCATACTTGAAAATGGCACTATTTTTGGCAGCTGAACGGTGATGTGGGACGTACAGGTGGGACTTCAATTGGCTCTATTGTTCATTGCGATACTGTGGTACAATCTTTACATCCGAAGTAAGGAGGCCTGCTCGTTATTTGTATTGAGGTTAATCTGTGAAGTAGTTATTTCTTTATTGGAATATAATCACTGCAGATGTGCGTTGATTAAAAGGCATACAAACCTATTAGATATGTTAGATACTTAACACTTAAGTGACCGGGGGGGTTCCTAGGGACCCTCGAAATTTGTTTTCGCGCTGGCCGCTTTGCGCGTGGGATTTTGCGCCGAAATTTTTTGTAATTGTCTGACTTTTAATGCGCTTCTTTTCATACCAAAATAATTAAAATCGGCCAAGCCGTTAATGAGTTAATTAGGGAGGGTCCCATGGAGGGTCACACATACATATAAGTAAACAATTATTAGTAACAATAAAAAATAATTAACCCTAAATGTGCTGAAAACAAACAATTTCATTGTGGACGTTGCTAAACCGTTACTGTACAAAGTCTATGTGAAAATGACGCGTATTTTGCAATTACAGGATTCCATAAAACTGCAAGTTTTGTGTTAAATATATGTTATTTGGGTCTTCTAGAGTAGATATCAACAAAAAATAAGTTTTCAAAAAGTTTGATGTAAGCTCAAAGGTCGTTTGAATTTTCAGTCTTTTTGCCCATTTTTCGCGTGTTTTGTAAACAATGTTTTGCCCCTAATTTGCCGCCCAAAATAACAAATTCATTTTTTTATTGCTGATTTGGGGTTGTCTTATGACTCTCCACATGTGGTATAAATTTCGTCCAAAAATTCCCATGGAACCCCCCCCCCACCTTGGTCACTTAAGTGTTAAAGTATATTACTTTGTTTTGACAATCATCATGGTACAAACTATAGACATGACGTAGCATTGGCCGCGAGATGGCCGAAACGTCACTATGGCCGTGAGATTATTGATAACATGGATGCGCCCATCAGTTCCCGATTTCATTTTTGTCTTTTAATTAGCTAATTAATTTATTGTAATATCATCAATGTTAAGAATCGTTTGAACATAATTCATCACATATGTAAACTAAAATTAGCGTGTTATGTCACTTTAAGACAGTTGCACATCGATTTCTACTCGCCGATTTGCTCTCCGCTTGAATTGCGCATGCTCGAAAGTAAGGAATTCCGATGACGTCATCGCCTGCAATCCACTGGAAGATTTTTCATCAAGACTTTTGAGACTCATATTTTGGATGAATATATCACGTAAGTTTGGTTTTTCCTATCAAAATCTGGCATTTTTATGGTTACTACGATGCATACTCTACCGATTCAACATGTACTTACATGCAGAGTATTTTTCTGTACTGAAGAGATTTTTGATGAATTTGCGTAATTTGTGGCAATTTGCCCTGGTGTTTCGTAAATTATAGTGGTGCTCCTAGTGATAAAACGGAAATTTAAGCTCTTTTAAGATATCGTCGTTTATATTGTATGGGTATTTTTCGAAACGTAATGAGAATTTGGTTGTTTATACAGGGTTTCCCCCAAAAAAATTTACCCTAAAAGCGCCCCCCCAATTTCAGGTCTTTATTAAACATTTATGCAAGTCATTTTTACATATTGGGAGATTGTTATTCTTTAGCTTTTCAATGCAGAAAACCCCGTTTGATTCGGGTACAAAATTACTGAATTATGGCCAATTGAATAGAACCTCTGTTTTTTCACTTGTAACACGGACAGGGTGTCATATGCATAACAGATTTCAAACACTTTACATGACTTTAAAAAGTTTTGATCACTATAAACAGGTTGATACTGCATGATGTCCTCTTAAATATGTCTTGTTATAAGCGTGATTATGTTGCAGCATATTTTCCACTGATTATGAGTGATTATGTTGCAGCATATTTGACACTTCATAAAGAGAGTGAGAAGATCAGCATCAAGAAAGGTGTGAGGCAGGGTGATACCATCTCACCCAAGATATTTACTGCATGTCTGGAAAGCATATTCCGGTCACTTGAATGGGAAACAAAGGGTGTCAACATCAATGGAGAACGGTTCAATCATCTTCGATTTGCTGATGACATAATTCGCATAACAGAGAATCTAGAAGAGCTGGAAGTCATGCTTAGAGAGTTAGCTGAAGCCAGTAAGGAATGCGGACTTAAAATGAACATGCAGAAAACAAAGATAATGACAAGCCCACTTGTATCACAGAAGAAAGTTACTGTCGGCGGATGCCACATAGAGGAAGTAGATGAATATATATATATTTGGGACAGCAGTTTAGCCTGAAGGAAAGGGGACAAGAACAAGAGATCAGAAGAAGGATCAAGCTTGGATGGAGACAGTATGGCAAACTAAGTAACATCATGAGAGGAGACATTCCTACATGTCCGAAGAGAAAGGTCTTCAACCAGTGCATAATTCCAGTCCTGGTATATGGGGCAGAAACATGGACTCTTTCTGTAAACATGGAGAGGAAATTGAAATCAGCTCAACACAACATGGAACGCAACATGCTAGGCATCACTTTCAAAGATAGGAAGACAAATAAATGGGTCAGAGAACAAACCAAAACTCAACACATCTTGAAAACAGCTAAGGAAAGAAAATGGAAGTGGCAGGGCACATTTGTAGACGCTCAGACAACAGGTGGACAACAGCAGTCACAACTTGGAGACCTATGATAGGCAACAGAAACAGGGGAAGACAGTGCAAAAGATGGAGGGATGAACTTGATAGTTACTGGGGAACAGTGAATTGGTTCAATAAAGCTGGTGATAGAGTGGCGTGGCAGAGTCATACTGAGGCCCCGGACTGAGGCTTTCGTCCAGCAGTGGACTGATGACAGCTGATGATGATGATGATGATGATATTTTCCAAAGCCTTTGCAATGAATTTATTTTCAATGCAAATATCATTAAAAAAGTCAAGAGCACCAGTACACCATCCAATTACCAATATTGTGTAGTGTGTACTCATAAAACAACCTGTCCGTGTTACAAGTGAAAAAAAAAACAGTGATTTTATTCAATTGGTCACAATCCAGTAATTTTGGATCCGAATCGAACGGGATTTCTGTATTGAAAAGCTAATGAATAATACTTTCCCAATATGTAAAAATAATTTGCATAAATGTTTTTTTTTATGGGACACCCTGTACATTTCTTTCGATGATCGTATTTCTTTTTGTGGTTATGTCTTCTTATGTTACTTGTGTTCTTATGTGATGTTGTGGTATTAAAGTGCTACTTCTCTCATGTATAGTTCATCAATCATCGCCTTTTCTTTTTATTAACGTCCACCAATCCCATTTCCCAAACGAATTTCCCATCATGCACCTACTCGTACCAACCACTATGCAATTTGTCAGAACATCAGCGAAATCACAGATGAATGAAGTATTCGCTGTTCAGAGAGTCGGTTTGTCGAACATAATCGCAAGGTAAGTATTTTGTTTGGAAAATGTTATATTTTATGTACTTAAGTACTTCTCTTTTATAGGAAGGATTTGATGGTGTATTGGATAATGTTATTCAAAGTCTATCATCATCATGTTATTCGATTAACGTCTCACGGTGTATTGATGGTGTATCCCCAGAATAGCAATCTACTATCGTTGCTCACTCATTAATTTATAATCAATTTATAGACATAACATAAACATTCATAAACAGAATTAATACGCAGATCAACGTGGTTACAGTGCATCGAAGAAACAAAGAAACAAGGAAAACAAAAACAAAAACAAAACAACTCCCCAAAACAACAAAAAGTAAAACAAAAAAACAAACAAAACAATCAAATAAACAAAAACATTGCATAGAATTATACTGAGATGGGTAGAGGTACGTTTTTATACACGTAAGAACAGACACGTACAACTACTCGGGAGGTGCGAAGACTCATAAAACGTCTAACGCGAATAGAGAGAGTGATTTTGAATAGGACAGGCGTTCGCGTTAGACGTTTGTGGTTCTTCGCAACCTCCCCATTAGGGAGATTGCTACGAGCCGTAAACGCCTATACTCGATTCATCTGATATGTGACCCCGTACCAATCTTGCTGAGGTGACAAATTCAATGAGGCGCAGGCATGGACTTCTGTTAATCATGTTATTGCGAGGAATGTTAAGGCCTGAAATACACTATAGTGCGTTTCCATACATTGTATTTAGTGGCAGCTGAGTGAGTTAAATGATCGGAGTGTCCTCCAAGATAATCCGGTGTGGCACGTGCATTTGAATTCTTTCATTTTCCCGCTCCGACTTAATTGAATAGGTCCAAAACTTCAGGGGGACGAACGTATCAACGCGATCGAGTATAACACGAACGCCTATCCTTAACTCTGCCTATTCAAAATCGCTTTCCTGTGACGAGGCAAGGACGTTGATGAAGCCCATTGTGATGACTGTAGACGTAAACAAATATTTTGTTTATTATGAAAATTGACCTGATTTGCATTGAAACTGATTTAATGGCTGAATCGGAGACTTCCTGAGGATGGCGCCCTCATTTTATCAACAAATCGTGTTTGGCATATAAAATTATACTTGTCCACACACTAATCTGTGAAGTAGCTAAGCTCAAGTCGATCTCCTTCATGGAGAAAAATCACAACTTTGTACTAAAATTCCGAATCCGGAATTTTTGTAAAACACATATTCTATGGTACTGTATTACTACACATAAATTTTTACTACATCAAAACGAAATATCCGATTCATCTCAAATATTGGAATTGAGCGTTTTACAAAGAATTGTAACATGCAGAAAAAAATAATCATAAATGGACTTCAAATTGTATCAGGATTTATTAACTACATATCGTCGCTGGGCGGGAAAAAACTTCATATGTGCATTTGACCTTTAAGTGCAAAAAAACCGGTAACATGACAAAATCTCATATGTAACATTTTTGGGAGACACAAAAAAAAAAAATAATTTGCTGTAATGCCTTGTACAAGGAAGGCTTTCCTTTCTAAATACATTTAGATAATTCAAACTACAACCCGATGTGACCAAAATGCACATATGAGGTTTTTAGTACTGGGGCCCTCTTTTTACATATGTGGTTTTGCATTTGACCTCTGGAGTTACATGTGAGGGTTTTCCCGCCCAGCAACGATATTACGTAATGAATACCAAAAGTGCGTTTTTCAATCAGATGTTATTCGAATTTTGAAGAACTACCAAGTGATCTATGCACACATATATGAAAATATCAACCTTTCTTCAGCTACCTTTAATAAATATGAAATTACATCAGCACATTAATACTCCTGCAACTTACGCTCGACACACGATCGCCCGATTTTCCCCTGTGATAAACCACAGGCGTCGGATTGGGATGAACTACCACATCCTTTTTGACTGGACTACGGAATTTGCTTTACAGTTTGTTATTTGGTCTACGCCCCACAGTCTAGGCCGCTTGAAACTCTGAAGTAAAGACTGAAATATAACATTAGCGCTCGTTCCTCTTATATCCGTGTGAACACAGTCTCTGTGGTATAGTGGTAAATCTCACGCCTAGTTAGCGAGAGGACCGGATTCGAGACCGTGTATTTTTCGTCTTTATTTAATTCAGTGCTCGCCAGTTTCTCCGAGCCTCTATATAATATTTTTCTTATCACTTTCTCGGGTTGTATCATTTACTTGATCCTCGTGTGCATTGCATTGAGTTTCGCCTCGTCATCCTGCTATAGAATCATGCATAGAGGCTCACCCCTTCTAAAATATTTTTCAACTTTGCTTATACCATACCTAGAATATCCCAAGGAGAAAAATCCCAAACTATTTATATTAGAGATTTCCATAAAGGTCTCTGTGCATGTAAATACATTTAATTATCTCAATATAGCACAAGGGGAATTCCATTTTTTCTCTACAGAAATAAAATAATATTTTAATTGCAAAAATGGTGATACTATAACAATATCATAAGTACGATATAATAAATACGATTTCTTTCTCATCAGACAAATGTTTTAACCAATCAACAAACCCGCAACTGTTGACATTGTCCCACTGACAGTATGCCTGCGGATGGAACACTTTACATTTGGATATTCGTCTGGAGTATATATTGTTCTTGTCTTCTGAGCATCCGATCATCGGACACATTACAGGTAATGGTGGTAGTGGTGGCGGTGGTGGTGGCGGGATAGTAGCCGTGG
>JAMKCH010007054.1:0-46608 GCA_023653785.1 Ophioderma brevispina
TTTAAGTTGAGTTTGAAGCAATATCCAAAAAATTACTGTATATTCTCCAAATCCTTGAGCTCTTCTAGCTTTCTACAAGGTTTTTGATTGCTCAAGATGATTGTTGGGCTCAAAATGGAGAGAAAGTTCCTAATCAAGACATACTTTTAAAAACTACTCTTTTTTCATACACTTTTATAATTTGTGGTCTATATTACATAAAATATATGAAACCTAAGTGTCATAAAATAATAGTAAAATTGAATAGAATAATTACACAATACCAAAAAAATATATTTGGCAAAAAAATGTGTTTTAAGCCTCAAAACATCTGCTAACTAACCTCAAGCCATCAATGAGGACCCTATAAAGTAATCCTACAATGGCAAGATGTAGTAAATTATAGATAAACAATTTTCACAGGGTGAGTTGTGGAATAAAGCAATTAAGTCTTTTTTATATTTGAACCATCTTGCCTACAAAACACAACCACATCAGAATAATATTTTGAGGGGAAATGCGAAAAATGCATTTTTTAAATTTGTGTCAGATTATACGGACATCTCCATGTGAATTGTGCACTAGTGTTGGCATCCAACTGGTTTTGATAGGTATGTGCCTCCATGGCTTTCAAAGTGGGGCTCCAACAGAATTTTTGGACTCACATTGGGGGGTCCTTTTGAAACTGAATTTAGCCAACTTGCCACTGTGAGATGAAATTTGTGGTTTCCAGCTGATTTGTCCAAATTTGGGGCTCTGGACCTAAAAATCAGGAACATTTTAAATGGGGTCCTGAACCAAGATTGTCTGAAAATGAGCCCTGTGGATTGTAAACTAAAAACTGAGCCGAAAATAGGGATCTCCACCACAGCATGTCCGTCGTACTTAAGGGTGAAGGGAGTGCCTCCCTAGGATTTTGCTAAAGCTTAAGATTAATAGCCATGCAATTTAAATATTCAAAATTTTGTAAAATAATTGTTTTGTTCATTAATATAAATATGACGAAACAAAACTTTCTCTGATTTGGCTCATTACAAAGTATAACATGATATAACCTCTAGTAACCAATCAAATAGACCTTCTATATCAATCTGTAAACCTTAAAGCTTCTTCTTTCAATGTCCTTCATTGGGCTGAAATCCGTTCATATACCCAATGGTAAAATAAATCGGCCGTTGACCTCAGGGAGTTAAAGATATGTGTAGTTATGCATGTTTCCATGCTCCCTGATCTTTGTATAGAGACATTATTTATAAGACAAGAGCTATACTGACACTCCAAAAGCCACTGACAAATGCATCACGCATCTATTATGGTATTTAGGTGGGCGCTACTGAAACGCACATCTCGTGCATCATCCCGCACCTGCCTTTAGTCATTGTCACAATTGTCATTTATGTAATGCTCAAAAGTGTACAGTTATTTTGAGCATCGGTATAGTATACAATTATTACTGTTATAAGTGTGATAGTTTTAAAGCTTTCATGAGTTAAAGCTTTCATGACTCTTCTATCACAAGAGATGACAACTGAGTGAAATGGAATCTAATTTGAGTATATCGTTCAAATAGACTGCTATGATAGGCATGGTTGAAACTATAGACCCAAGGTTATCTCGAAACCATACACTATGCCCCAAGGCGTGGTTTCGAGATCACCAAGGGCCGATAGTTCAATCATGCCCCCGAATAAAAAGCAGTCATATTGTTTTATACCGAATGTTAGATTCTTGTCATCTGTTTTGGGTTAAAAGACTTCTAAGCCAGTATTCCTTTACTAGGCCTACTATGTGAGGCCCAGGTTTTAGTAACAACAATTTTATGTAACTTACCCATACAGGGGCGAGTCAAAAAAAAGTACAACCAAATTGAGCGATTGTTTCATGGAACACCTTCGGTGCCTAGTCATATAGTTTCTTCTTGTAGTACATCCCTGTCTTGTAAGGTCTCATATAAAAATTACGGCATTAAAATCGTAACGCTTTCAAAAGTTACAGTTGCGGACGTGAAATACCCAATGTGAAAGACCGAACCAGTTACACGCTAGAGTAACCCCAAAGAGTAATCCTTAGTTTTTACGTTCAGGCTTCGGGATTTGCAGCATATCTTCCATTAATACACATTTGGAATAATGTCAGGGGAAACCAGTGACGTAACCATTCTGTGGGCGAGGATGTGGGGCGTAGGGCGGGATCTGCACCAAATCCTCCCCCGGCCCAAGAGATCAGGAAAAGTTAAATAATTTGATAGTATTGGACCAGGTTACCGTGTTCACCTTTGAAAAAATGTGTTTCAGTGATGCCCCCAAAAGTTAAATGGTTCCCTCAACTGCCCCACCCCTCCCAAATGAAAATCTTTGTCACATAGTTGGGTAAGACTGTAAAATGAAAACCATATCGAAATAATATTTAAGAAATAATTGGACTGAAGCAACATTGGCAAAATTCTTTTCAACTTGGCTTGATTTCGACGGAGTAAAACTTTGCAAAATACTGTATATGGAGGCTGGATAACAGATAAAGCCATTAAAATTTCCATTTAAACATATCCGGTGTACTTAATTATTTATCTTAATTATTCTACATTATGATTTAACACATTTATGCGTAGCATTTGCATACGGCGCCAAAGAAATCAACCTGTTTTTAATTTATTTTGAACCCTCACTGCTGCCGTGGTAATGAGTCTCATGTGTTCATTCAGTGTGCAATTTGTTCGTGGCAGAAATTGATACCTTCCAAAAATAACTGTAACCTTTGAAGGGCTTGATCGATTTCAAAAAATTAAAATTATTGTGAAGCTGATAAACAGGCTATCTAACACATGAAATAATTTGGTAAATTCCGGTAGTTTTCCTTCAATAAAAATCTTCATTTGGATGGACTTTTTTTCGGACTCACCCTGTAGTTCTCCAGGATCCACTTCCATTCCCATTAAACAATCCAAAATTAAACACAAATGCGAACAGTAACAAGTTAAATTCAATAGTTCACTTCTCAATTTGGCAACATTTTTAAAAGTGTGGTGGGGGGGGGGGGGGGGTGGGGGGGGGGGGGGTCTGACAGAAAAGCATCTTCAAATTGTCTTTGTAATTCAAACTGGTTTGATACAGAACCAAGTCCTGCAAGGACAACATAACCATATTTACAAATTTTTTGTGCTGTTCTACGTTGTTAGTAAGAGATTTACCACACAGTGCTGGAGTGCCATTTGGCTGCTTGTTGTGTTGATGTTCCAGGCACCTGTCACCATGCCAGGAGAATTTGTTGTCTTGCAGTATCACTCAAGGTTCAGCAAGTTCCTATATCGTCTCACTATGTAGCTAGCAGTGATGTAAAAGGAATTTCTGCAGGAGGTTCTCTGATGTCGTATTAGTGGTTGATGCTATTGCTTGACACATTTTCTTCCTTCTTTGCCTCACTGGTCCTAGCATAGTATTTATGCTTGCTTCTGAGTGTGCCCAGATACTGTCATGAATGTCGTGCGATTTTTGAATCCAGCTTGATTCAAGGTAGTGCAACTAGTCGCCTGAGGCAACGATTTGTGTACAACCGTGTACCGGCTCTTGATATATATGGAATTTCATTCTTTTTTTTTTTTGGGTCTCCAAGGTATCTTCCCGAGAGGACCATTACAATACCACAGGCCTGACTCAGATGTACTTTCCAAAGGCCGACGCCTCGGTTTTTGCCAAACCACTGGCATTCTGGATGAAGCTTTCCACATAGAGCATGAAAGCCGAACAGGGCAACGTTGACCTCCGGTTTGCATCATGTACCTCCTTGGCTTTTCTCGCTGGCTTCCCACGATTTTCTTTGTGAGGGTATCCTGAGAGTGATGTAGCATTTTTTCCGCTTGCTCATTAAATTTCAAAGCTTTCACGCGTCATATCTCGTAAGTCTCCCTGCTACGATTGCAAAAGTAAGCATTATATCCATGACACCCTGTCCTTAGACCTGTGGTCATTAAAAAACCAGGGACGATTGAATTAAGGCCATGTCTTTTGGCGATATGGTATTTTTGTGCTTACCACACCCTTACCTGCTGTTTCAGGGTTGCTGAGAAACTTGAAAACTTGTGAAGAATTAAGCAAAATCCTTCATGACCTATGATAATCAACTTTCCTTGTGTTGAGGGAATTGACATTGGATTCCAAACGGAGCGCCATCATCGACTTTTGCCTATAAAAGGCCATTTTCTGTCGGCAAGATGCGGTAAGAATTTCCATGGCCTGCAGATGTACGTCATCGCTGTCAATAAACCTCAAATATCTTCACGGCGTATTTTATCTGCCGTTTGGTATAGCACTATCAAGCTGCGTCTATGATTCCTTAAAGACCTTCGTCATCTACAAGCTCAAACCGTGGCTGTGATATCACAGCCATTTTGTTGTCCTTGTTCGGTGTGGTTTGTACCGGCTTCCAGCAGTGTGGTGGTAATTGAAACAAAATGCGATCGTCTGCTTTCACAGCACAGAAATTGTGAACCCGGCGAGTTCACTCTGGAATTATTCATCTCTTCACCAGCTTCAATATGTCCACTCATAATCCAGATGCGATATCCGTACAGCAAAGTCTCTATGCGGGAAAGGTGTCCCGGGCATAGTTATGAACTATGCCCCCGCTCTTCCCAGGGCATATAGTTCATTTTTTGGTTCAATCTTGAAGCTAGTTGAATTAATGCCTACACTTTTAAACTAATCAATGACAGGAATCTATATATAGGGTTATAATTTTTACTATTGGCACTAATGAAGGCAGGCAATTTGATTTTTATATTATAAACTATCGACTGCCTATGAGTGCGATAGTAAAACACTATCTGATTCAATTTTGAGTGTTCCATTTCACTCGGCTATTGCCCTCATGAAATGGAAGTCTAACTTGATGAGTATATAGTTTTTTTACTACTGCATGAATATAGGCCATTTGCAATTTGTTTTATATAATGAATATCACTCAATTATGTCAATGCCATGTTGATAATAAACTATCACACCCACCCCATACTGGCATGGCTCAAATAAGGATAAGGATATAATATACAAATATTGAATGCCTATGAGTGCAATAGTAAACAAATATTGACTGCTTATAGGGGCATGTTGAAACTTATCGGCCCAGGTGATCGCGAAACCAGACTATGCCCCGGCGTAGCCGGGGCATAGTATGGTTTTCGAGATCACCGAGGCCTATAGTTTTCAACCATGCTCCGAATAAGGAGCCGTCAATATTTGTTTTATATACCGAAATATATGATTTTTGTCATAACAGAAGGCCTATATCATGTGTAGCTCATGACTGTTAGGCCATGTTTTCACATGGCATGCATGCTGTGTTTAACAATTTTGGTGTAACTTAGGGTCCAAAACTTGTAAAGAATTAGCAATCAACCTTTCTTGTGTTGATGAAGTGATTTGGAGTCCAAACGGATCGCCGTAATCGACTTCCTTGCCATTTTTTATGTCGGCCAGATGTGTCCAATCTTTCCTTCAGGTCCGAATGCCGATTAGCAACTTTTACAATCACCGCTTCAAGCATTTCCCTAACCGATTAAAACACACACACATCACGACTAACTTGTGATAATTCCACCTTATATTTCTGTTACAATCACCTTAACACAATGTTTGTCTCTTGATTTTATGCAGAAATCTTTGGATCTAGGTTCTTATCACGGTCGAATCGTTTGCCAGCGACCCTTCAAACCTGAGTGCCGATGCCAAGGGCGGCATCCATTTTATTAAATTTCCAAATTGTAAAAGCGCGCGCCGGCGATGGCGCTATGACAGATCGTCTGTCAAACAACATCAGTCTCAGAGGGGATAGGTTTCAAACGGGTACGAGCAGTAACAACACCCTCAAAGCATGAATAGCCTACGATGCTGCGATTCAACATCAGCCATTGCCTTGCTCTTGTTTGTATCCCCGGTTTGTATCTGACTTTACACTACAGCACTGACTCCCCACATACGAGTAAAACAAAATACGGTCTGCTTATATTGCATCTCTACACCAGCTTCAATATGTACCCTCATAATACTGATGGATATATAGTCCCGACAGCCATCCTAATGTTGGGAAGAGGTGTCCCAGGTATCGGTCCTGAATGAGAATGCCCCTCTCCCCAGGTAATATTCATTTTTGGTTCAATTCTTGAAGCTAGTTTGCATTTATGCCTCCACTTTTCACCCCTCAGATGCCAGTGATCTATATAGAGGTACAAAAAAAAAAAAAAAAAAAAAAAAAAAAAAATAAATAATAAAAAATAGTCTCACAAGGACCAATTTGGGTTTTCATTTCACTAGCCGCAGGTGAGTAAAATGGATCCATTTCACAAGCCGCAGGCGAGTTAAAATGGGAACATCCAAAAATTGGCCCAGTGATATAATTTTTACTATTGCATGAATATAGTGCAATTCAATATTTGTTTTATATCAACGATATCACATAGATTTTCATCACAGTACAGTACAATAGTACAGTTGCAAATGCTTAAAAATTATTGCACGGTGAAAATCGCACGAGTTATATAACACAACATTTGCAGCTGCCAGAAAATAGTGACCACCACTAATGCATCACCACTAAATGGCGGCTGTATTTGTTTCCTCAATAATGGGGCGATTTTTATTTGAAACTGCACAAAAAAAAAATAAAACAACCGTCTTGGGTGGATTATGGATATAATTGAATAGCACATTGGGTAACGCCATAAGCCCCATCCTCTCTTTGGATGACTCGAATAAAAGGTTCTTTTCCCACTTTATGTGGATCATAATTATTCTCTATTGATATGAAATCCCGGGTGGCACTAGAGTCCCCGTCACAATTCCCTTTCTGAATTGGCGTCTAAACACATGCGGGTAGAGTTGCTGCGTGTAACATGCATATCTGTATTTCCTTTGCGTTGTCATGGTTCTGTATGGGAGGGTGAATCGAGCGTAGTTTAGATGCAGAGAAAAAGAATTGCGACAGAGTATAGCACACACTTACCGCCAGTATTGTGGGAAACAAAACTTGCAGTTTTGAAATTGTAGAAGCATTAACACTATGTTATGCCTTATTCACTACGGTGCTAACTGGTTACCATTACAACGGCAATTTTTTGGTGTCTACCACTACCTTGGGAAGAAATTGATTTGAAGGTTGGAATTTCAGGATGACACTAAAAAAATACTGCCTTTGATCTGATTAAATGATACCACGTCGGTAAGTCAGGAGGGGTGGCAAAGATATGAGAACAAGCACCTTGAAGTCTACCACAGGTGAGTATAGATTGCCACTGAAATGGCCAATGGATAACTTGTCATTTAAGTGCAAGAAGTCATAAGTGCAATAGCTGCCATTAGTCCGAAATTCCCCTCACCATATATTATGCAATTCTTTAGTCGGTGGCTCTGAAATGGTTCTTCAGACCAAGTAAGCCCCTGAAGACCATTTCAAGAGCTACGATTAAAGGAATGATAAATTGAGGGTCGTCCTTATACATGGCAGCACAAGCGGACGTATCACACAGAGCCATTACACATATGACCTTCTTGAACTCATGCGACAAACTTCATTTGAAACATGACCCCCTATAGAAGATTAGGTATGTCTTCCATAAGTCCGTATATCATCTGAATGACCCCAAAAGGTGTTTAACCAATCCCATAATGCCTTGCAATTTGCCTAATACTGGTATATTGTAACAAACACATGTTCAGGGTTATCTTGTACTTCAGCGGTTTTTTATTATTCATTCAATATCTGCCTTTTAGAGTTAGGGTTTGGCAGGGGGAAACGTAAATCTATGGGCCACTTATTTTTTTTTTTGTTTTTTATTGTAAATGGTCGGCAACCCATAAGAGCTTATGCGCATGCGTTGTAACGTGGCAGAGAAATATGACCTGACGAGTTGGGTGAATTGTACGAGTGGTAACAAATTTCAATAATTCAATGGCGTTGCCCAGTGGTGAATTTTTTTTCTGCCCCTCCAGTTACCCCCCCCCCCCAAGCCAAAGAAAAATGATGTTTTTTTGGAAAAAATCAGCGAATTTGGACCAAAAACCACCACATTTTTTTGAAAAATCAGCGATTTTGGGCCCAAATTTGGTTAAAAATATCACAAATTTTGATATTTCCCGCCCCCTCCAGAATTTCACTTTTTTTCCCAAAAAATTACACTTTTCCCCCCAGAAAACCCGGTCTGGACCGCCACTGCTTTTGCCTAAATTAAAAACCTTACAAGAAACTATCACTACACGATATGGTGGCGAGTTATTGGGTGACCACAGAGGTAGAACAATATAAACCAAGAGGCCAAACGTTATGTTTTGAATAGGCCAGCAATGTAACCGATTTCTCTCACACCTCTCGCGCCATCATTGTTGTTGCGCAACCAGCCCGCCGTCGGCACTGCTGCTGCATAAGCACACATCCTACAGATCTGTGTTACATGTTATGTTATCAGTGCTGTATTGCATTTCCCCATTTGTTCATTGTCCCGATTTTTCGGCACTATTATACTAAAAGGCCCTGAAATTCGTCGGATTCTGCGAGAACCTATTCAGGTTCTCGCAAAATGACCTTTGCGAGAACCTTGAACCTTCAAGTTCTCCGCTTTTAAGTTCTCATAGAAGGAGTTTTGCGATACCCAACAAACATTCTCAATTATATTGACTAAAGAAATGGGCGTGTACTAGTCTTATATAACACTACAAGGAACTCATTCCGCGCTAGATTTTATTTAATACTTTTCAATTTTTCCCAAAATTTCATTGAATATTTATCGGTACACATATCAAATGGGATAATATCTCTTTTTTTCTACATATCATATTTTGCCTAATGAAAATTGGCTGGAAATGACATACTTACACATGAAATCAAGGGTCTTTGTAATTTTTTTATCTAGGCACCGAGTTCTCGAAAAAAATCGCGAATTTTTTGGGTCTATCACGATTTGTTGGTCCATCGCGATTTCACGATTTTGTAAAAAAACACCTTTGTTCTGTTAATTGCATAAACAAACACAAACTGATTAGTAAAATCATTATTATTCAAACGTCGGCGAAAATTTATGACTCACCAAGCTTTCAATAAGTGCAAAATATATTCCCTAATGTATTTATAAATCCTAGTGTAGAACCCTACCTCTAACCTTATTCGTTAACCCGACCTATTTTCCATTGAGCGTCATGATATGGGTTTGCGCTTAAGTTTGAAAGAAGTGTGCACTGTTCTTAAACGAAAATATTGACGCATGCTATCAACTCGGCGCGGTAATCGGGTCTTTGTTCATAATTTGGTTATTCATGGATATCTCTTCGGAATAAACAAATTCGGACTTTGGTAGATGCGGAAGAGGTGAAATAACAACTTCATACACTGGACACTTTTCAGGGCAAGAGTGGAAAACCCGTCACGTTCATCCTGGGGCCGTGGATTCCCCATGCCCACTGGGATTCCCCCTGCGAAAGTAAATTATTCTCGGTTTATGTACATGATGTATGCAAAGGCCTCATCCCGCGGCGTGCCATCTAACATCTGATCAAATATTTTATTCAGAATAGAGGGAAAAATAAACAGGTGATAATGATGTGCTTCTCGACATTTTCAGCGAGAAAAAGTAAGAAATAGGAGATGTCAACTTTGGAAGTTTGAGCAATGTTTTGCAAAACTTTTTTTGTGTCCAGGTTTGACTAGCGGGCAAACATAGGAAACCTTTTCGCGTTTGTTACTTTAAAATCCGGCATTTTCGCGCTTTCAATACCGCCCGCGCATTTTGCCGTTTAAATCCGCGCAAAACTCCGGTACCTATTATATTATGTTTGAATCTTGTTGATTGCACACATTTTGCCGCGAACCCGTTTTGGTTCTCGCAAGTGTAATTTTGGGCGAACCTTCAGGCGAACCGGTTTTTCGCGGGTTGCGTCGAATTGCCGGCCCTGACGAACCAATCAATGAAGAAACCATGCATCTAAAGATTCCTGCATTCCTAATGCACAAAAATCTCCCGATGACCCCCTGTTAATTTGCTTAGGAAAAGAGAGATTTTGAGTCCGAGTGATAGCATGTGGCATCATTTGTTGTTGTTTCACTCGCTAAGTGTGACAAACGTAAAATACCCGCGCGTCTCATAAATAATGCTACGGACTTTCAAAACTTGTAAATTCAAACTTATCTCAGACCGTTGGGGATTTTTGAACCCCCACAAACTAGGAAAAATACGTCTTTATTTAAAATCCTCTCGGGGAACCATTTGGTTCGCCTAGATTTTTTACTTAAAATTGATTATCTTCCCTCTCAGACTAATTTACGTGGTTCAGTGATCAGAAAAAATGCAATTTAACAGGCAAATATCCCTAAATTTCTGTCTTGGCCCCTTGACTTATGTGAAGGCGGCAACCTCTAAATCACAAATTTAGTATCGAACATCATTTGTCCTTCCCCCCTGGGTTAGGGTTAGTGTTAATAATGCATAAGGCAAATGAAATGAAATAATAAAAACTGCTAAAGTACAAGATTAACCATGTCAGTACTTGGGGATAAAAGGTGTTCAAAATATTTAAGAACCTCAAGATATTTCATGATCATGCTTAAGATTACCTAGGTACTAGTACTTTGTGGGCTAAATTGAGTGTAAAAGTCAGGGTTTTATGTGTTAAGAATATGATTTTTTGGGATCATGTGACCTAATTGAGGTGAAATTTCCAAAAATTGGTGCATTGTGGGATGGACTCAATACACCCTCTGGGATGGGAATAGCCCAATGTTGAGGAAACTAGGGCATAATTTATCCTTTTAACTTCATAAGTACTACCTGCCAATGGGTCACAATGGCTGGTATTCTGAAAGGGAGTCTAACTTTAGACCCGGGTTTAAACCAGAGTTAGTCCTGTATGAGCGGACCTTTTTTCCTTTCAAAATACTGTAAAAGTTATATGTAACGGATGAGAAAATTCCTCATGGATGGACCGTTCCGACCAATCCATGAGGAATTTTCTCACCCGTTACAGCACTGTGCATATTTTAAGAGTATGTTGGAAGGAAAAAAAAGGTCCACTCATGTAGGAGTAACCCTGGCTTAAACCTGGGTCTAAAGTTAAGACTCCCTTACAGAATACCAGTCAATGGAACTTATATGATTTTGAGCGAATCAACAACAACATGGTAAGAATGGTGGTAGACTGAAAAGGCTAGAGCTGCATTTCAATTGGTTATTGAAATGAATACTGTTTAAGTGGAAATTTACACATAAAGATATTTTCGCAATTTTAAGAGTTTTGCAAAAGGCGCGAGAATTTAATTTAACGGTATTGACATCAATGCAATACAAATCTATTGGAAAAAGTTAGTTTTGCGCGTTTTTATTTTCGCGTTTTTATGTTCACTTGCGAAAATCACGAAAATAAAAACCTCGCGAAAATTTCCACTTATAGAGTATATGATATTGGCCAATTAGAAATACTGTATGAAGGCAGGTAGTACTCATGAGTTAAATGGAACTGCATGTATTTTACAACCCTGTTAAGGCTTATTTTGACTTCCCAAGTCTAAATTCAAATTGAACCCGTTCAACTGGATTCAACTGATTTAAACTGGTTTAAATATAGAAATTGAAAACATTTCCACTGGAACTGCACTGGTTTCAGTCAGACTGAACTAAGTTGAACTCAGTTTCAGGAACACCACTGACTGGATTGTTCAGTAAAGCCCAAATGAAACCACAGCACTCAGTTATTAAAACCAGTTCAATCCAGTTGGTTTAATATGGAACTTGGCCATTTTTCAAACGTGGTTCAACTTGAATTAGACTTGGTTTTTATTTTTAACCCTGATTTGTCATACCAAAGTGTCCACCTTAATACTCCGCATCTTCTGTGGAATCCGCTGTTATCCTGGTGTAGTTGAAATCAATTGATTCTGTCACCTTCTTTTTCCGGAAACAGTAGCATGTGAGACAAACTCCGACAATCAAACCAATAAAGAAGCCCATGAACACTAGACCTGTGATGACGCCACCAGTCATGCCACGCTGCATGAAATAAACAATGACGATCGACATTAATGTAATCATTAAGTCCAAAACAGAAACTGTGTATATTCATATAGGGTCATTGTGTTGTGCGTTTAGATCATTTTTTTATAAGCGCCTTAAATCACCTTTATGTATGTATGTGTGTGTGTGTATGTACGTACGTACGTACGTATAGCCTTGTGGGGGATTACAACACCTCGTGTAAAGGGCCATGGTCCGATCACTAATAGCCTTGTCCCCAGAAGACCACGATTTTACTGAAAGTGGTCAATATTTTGGTCTCTCAAGAAAGCTACTATTTTTCTCATTTACCATGTGAAATCTTAGGGATAAAAAATGTTTGTTTTGGATGTTATGAGCGAAAAAGTGCTGCATTTTGGTCGACCAATATTAATTTTACACAGTACTCTATGGGGCTGACAAAATCACTTTTTTTGCTCTCACATCAAAATCGATTGAAATATTGGCGTGAAACTTCACAGATGGGGTCAAGAGGAAAGTTTTGTATGATGAAATCAGGCCATCCCCCTTTAATTTGTTTTTTACTTTTGACTAACAGGTAACATTTATTCTTGTTCTGCACTGCAAGTGTGAGATTTTGACCACCACTCATGCTCCTGGAGCATAGGTTGTGGCAACTGTTCCAGAGCGGAGCTATTCATTATATTGAGTGCTGACCACAATAGCAGTAGCGATTTATTCCGTAAATGTTATCAAGGATTAGAATTGCAAATCTGGCACACCAATCCTCGCTGGTCTTGTGGTTAGGTAGCTGACCTCATGATACAGTGGTCTCGGGTTCGAATCTCGCTACTGCCCCTTTTAAAATATATAAAATGTTCATTATTTTTTTTAAGTCCAAAAAAAGATAAGAAAAAAAATAATAGCTGCCCTTTGAGGTTAGTGAGGGAAACCTGCTCCTGGAGCGTGCATTCTGCACCGCCAAATTACATCAGACGTGCATTTGGTCACCATATTCTTCCCTAATTATAATTACAAATATCGTAATATCGTAACTTTTCATATTTCATTCATATTTATTTATTTCCATCAATATATGCAGACAAAATGTACAGGATAAAAACATGATGGAGGAGATGCAACAAAAAGCAAAGCCTGAATAACCGTTGCACCACCAAATACCATAATACATCACAAACACATTAGGACAAAAAACAACAGTGACACACATAGACAAAACAACGACAATGGCAGTGGTCCCAAACCCTAAGATACAATTTCATGCAAATATAACAACTTGTACCAATATGACATGAAAGGAGACAGAGGCTGCCCAAAATAATGAATAACCTTAAATAGAAGCATATACACCAATTCAAGTAAATAATAGGAAATGAAAACTTTGATGAAAAAACTCCCTAACATTGTGCACTTATTGAATTGGACATAGGAACACATGGCAACCATGACACAATTCGCGCAGCAACAAAGACATCAAGTTACAAATCATTTGATCAAATAAGCTCATAATTGGTTATGTGACTCACTAGAATAAGTAAAATGTTTATGAATTTAACAAAATTTAACATGACAAACCTGACTAATTTGTTTTTTTCTCCCAAATGAAAGAAGAAAGCTCCTTCCTAAATGAGTTTAAGATTTTAGCCACTCTAATACGAAGTGGTAAATTATTCCAAAAAGTTGGACCAGCGGTTAACACAGATTTCATTTTGTGAATCTCAATCCGGTAATTTGATTTATTTCTTGTATCATATTTATGTACACTTTCCAAATCGGTGAATAAGTGATCAAATGATTGTGGAAGTAAACCATTCTTGTACTTATACATAAACATACCCAGTTCCTTATCATATAATTGGAAAATATCTAATATATTATACTTTTCAAACAAAGGTTTGGTGTGACATAGATAAGAGCTATTAGACATTCTTAATGCCCTTTTTGAAGTTTGAATAGTTTAGAAAGATATTTCTCACTAGCATTTCCCCATAACAAAATTCCGTAAGTCATATAAGGCATAATTAATGAACAATACAATTGGCATAACACAGGTTTTGGTAAGAAACGTTTCACTTTGTTTAGAACGCCTATATTTTTTGAACAAGTCTTACAAATGTCATTTATATGGCACTTCCAGGTCAGGTTTTCATCGATAGTTATACCCAAAAATTTAGCAGTAGAAACACAAGTTAATTTGCAACCATCTAAGTATGTGTGATTATTTATATGAGCACGTTTTGTTCGATAGGCTGTACCTATAAGCATAAGATTGGTTTTTGAGGCATTTAGAGATAATTTATTGCATTTAAACCAGTTGCACACTTCTTTTAATTCATTGTTCATTGTGTGATAAAGGGCATTAACATCTCTTCCAGAATAAATACAGTTGTGTCATCTGCAAGTAAAATAAATTTTTTAGATTTTTGAAGTGTAACAAATGTCGTGCATGTATATTATAAAGAGTAATGGCCCCAAAATGGAGCCCTGAGGTACACCACAAAACACATTTGTGATGTGATCAAGCAAAATGAGTCGGAAGTCGCAAATATTGATTTTGAGATATAGCCAAACAAAGAAAATGTCTTTTGTTTCCTATTGTTTTGGCCACCCTTCAACTGATCATATCTTTGGAAGTAATTGGTCAATTTCAATGGGGATTTCAGCAAAATCTAGCTTTTTATATGGTGCATACAGCTACAGGAAAAAGTAAAAATTGAATCTGACCGACTTCAGACTCATTTTGCTTGATCGCATCACATTTTCATATGATGATGTGACATTATTATAGGATACATACTGTTTTCTGTCAGAGAGATAATTAGCAAACCATTTATGTGATACCCCACCCTACTTACTGATGTTGGTGCAGGTTCCGGCGTTGGCTCTGGTGGTTTAGGACTCTCTGCATAATTACAGTTATCCCATGTACAACAGCAAATTCTTTTCTTACTCTCAAGATCCTATGGCAAAATAAAACAGAAACATCCATGAATGAACTTGTGGTAAGCAAGCATGTGCATACCCATCCCAAGGGAGAGGGAGATTTTTTGAGGATACGAATTTCTTTCAATTTGCACTTGATCGGTGATAGAACACCTACCGAGAACGTTTCAATTAGGGATTCAAACATGTTACAGAGTGGTTCATCACAAATCAACAACGAGGCATCCATGCGTCCGCATATTTTTATCTCGTACCCAAAACATGGGCACTCAAGCCTCAAAGTCAGTAACGTTCAATTCTCCTGTTACATGAATACTGTTAAAGCAAATACAATTAGTCAGAATGTTTTGAGAGTTAATGTAGCTAATGCCTTTACGTTGACTTGAATGATTTCATTAAGCACATAATTGATATTTCTCTGCTACTCCACTGCATGTATCAATAGATTTAGCGTGGAATTTTAATTTCCATCCAATGCACATCCCCTCTTTCAATGCCAGTACCTTCGGAAAAGTACTAGAGGTGACACGATGGGATGAATCTACTATAGTAGTGTAACCCTGTCAACTCACCTGAGAACACGTCCCTTGGCCTTGTTTGTTTAGGTTCTCGAAGCAATACCTACTGTCTTTCCCACTGCTGCAAGAATATAATGTACTGTTGCCATTGACATCTGTGGAATTTACACAGAAGTTGCTATCGGCAGATTCAGCACACGTCTGTCCAGTCTTCACATTGTTACCTGTCACAGGGGAAAAGATACTGAAACATTTAGGCTGGTATTCTGAAAGGGAGTCTAACTTTAGACCTGCATTAAAACCAGGGTTAGTCCTACATGAGTGGACCTTTTTTCCATCCAACATATTCTAACAAGAGCACCAATGGTGCTAAAGCTTCATAAGAAAAGTGTGTTGGAGCTTGAGTGGAGCTAGTGGTTTGAATTTTGTACTTCTAATTTAATGTACACATGTACTCAAACAGTTGCCATTGTGTATGCATACATGACCTCACCACAAATTGGATTACACCACACTTGAACCTTGGGCCAGTGGTTCTTCTGATCAAGTTTGGCGTCAATTGGCCCAAGTGTTTGGGCAGGAGATACAAAAATCAGTCATTCTAACCAAAATGACAGATGCCCCTTTTATTCACCCACACCCCACATACCATTTGACCCCAATCTGTGTAGTCTTGGGTTAGGGTTTTTACCGACGAAATTTGGTGATCGTAGCTTTTGATTTGTGGTGGGAAACCAATGGATAGATTTTCAAAGAATGCCCCTTTCAAAGAATGCCCCACAATCAGAGTATACCATATGAACTTTGGCCCAAATGTTTGGGGTTGGCAGGAGCTGTAAAAAAACCTGTCAATCTAACCAAAATGGAACACCATACACTGACACACACACACAGACACAGACTGAAACACACACAGGAGGAATCTGCTGTTGCAATACCCCCCTGCTTTTTAAGCCAGGAGAGACAATAATGGCATAACCATAAACACTGGCACACTCCCTAAGTTGTGTTGCCTGCAAGATAGAATTGTGGAAAGAATATATACTAATCTAAATTCTGTATGTTTGTATGTGTCATTGTATGTATATGCATGTGTGTGTATGTGTGCATATGCTTGTGTGTATGTTTCAATTTCTATTAACTGCAATTGCAACCAAACTGAGCTGCCAAGTAAAACATTTCTCGTCTGAACTGTTTAAACAAGGCGGTCCTTGAACCACTAATGTCGGCTGTTTGGGCTATTACATGTTGTTTACAACCATTATAGGCAAACCTTGGATGACCCCAAATAACCTTCAAAATTTTCAGAACCAAATGTTTACTACACCAAGTTTCTTGACCATACAACTATTTGTAGTGATTTTACCTTGGATGACCCCAGATGACCTTGCAATAACCTTGAAAAATTTTGGTATCAAATGCTGACAACACACCAAGTTTTGTGACCACACAACCATTTGACTTTGGATGACACCACATGTCCTTGAAATGACCTTCAACATTTGTCGGCACTGAATGTTGACCACCCTCACCGAGTTTCATTTCCCAATCCATTCCCAAACAACAGCAAGTGTCAAGGTCACAAAGGTCACATGAGGTTAAGAACATGTGGGATACTACCCAAGGCCCAATGTATCAAAGTGTCATGAAAATCGATTGACATAGGTGGATGCACCAAGCAGTGTTACAATTCTGTCCATTTTAAGGTCACACAAGGTCAAAAAGGTCACATATGGTCACCCACACGCGGGTGATATGTGGATGCTCCAAGCAATAAGCAATATTATAAATTCTGACCATTTTAAGGTCACACAAGGTCAAAAAGGTCACATATGGTCACCCACATGCGGGACACTATGCAAGGGCCATTTTATCTAAGTGGCATAGAAATCGATCGCCATTATGTGGATACACCAAGCGATTTTATAATTCTGACCATTTTAAGGTCACACAAGGTCACTTGGGGTCACAAACATGTGGGACACTACCCAAGGGCCAATGTATTGAAGTGTCATGAAAACTGATCGACATATGTGGATACACCAAGCAATTTTTAAAATTCTGACCACTTTAAGGTCACACAAGGTCAAAAAGGTCATACAACGTCACCAACATGTGGGACACTACCCAAGAGGCATTGCAACTAAGTGTTATTAAAATCGTTCGACGTATGTGAATACAGCAAAAAATGTTATAATTCTGATCACTTTAAGGTCACACAAGGTCACAATGGTCACATGAGGTCATCAACATGTGGGACACTACCCAAGGGCTAATGTATCAAAGTGTCTTGAAAATCGATCGACATATGTGCATGATACACCAAGCAATTTTATAATTTTTATAATTCTGATCATTTTAAGGTCACACAAGGTCACCAACATGTGGGACATTACCCAAGGGCAATTGTATCAAAGTGTCATGGAAATCAATTGACATGTGAATACACTAAGTAATTTCGTATTTCTGACCATATTTGGGAAATGACCGCGAAGGACTTCTATAAGACCTTTGACCCCACTTGTGAGAAGGGTAACTGTGGGGGGGGGGGGAACCATACAAGGACCATTACATTCAAGTGACATAAAAATGTGTGCATGTAGGCCTAGGTGGAAACAGCGGCAGACATGCCAACTTTGGAATACAACTTTCAGTATTCAGAGAACAAAAATCAGTATTTTTGACCCAAAATCAGTATTCTTGCGAATTTGTCAATTTTTGGCCTAAAGTTCGCTTTACGGCCTGTATATAGAAATGTCAGTGTAGTTAAAGGCTAATGTGGCGCACAAAGATGTTTTTTTTTTGAATGACATGGAAATTTAAATGAAAAAGTCTAAACTTTAAAGGCTCATAACTTGAAAACTAAGCTACCTATGTACATATGAACTGCATCGTGAGATAGAGCTCTTTAAAATACAGCTTTTCCAGAAAAAATGGACAGAGCTCCGCTGTCTGACAGCCCCATTTAAGGAACTGTCAGTCAGGAACAAAGTCCATGTGGGGTATTTAAAAAAAAAAAAAGTATTACAGTCTAAACTTTCAAAGCTTGAAAACTTTAAAAACAAAACTATATACTATAAATAAGAAGTGTTTGTAGGTCTATACCATTGCACCTTTGCAGTTAAATAGTTAATCAAAATACCTTCAGAGGACATTTTGCATACAGCAGTTAAATAGTTAAATCAAAATATTGATGGGGGGTGAACCATCCGAAAGTCGGGAGAAAAACATGTCGGAAACCATTTTAACAGACTTTAGAAAATGAAAATCTTTCAAATTCATGTCCTTTTATTCACTTTGGAAAGATATTGCCCTCTTTCCTTAACTTTACTGTTCTGTATTTACTTATTTTCTTTCCTTTTTATACACTTTATTTTTATTTTAGTAATGCGACTATTTTCCCCTATTTTTTTGCGGGGAAAATGTACGTCCGTATTTCGCATCATTTTTCCGTACAAATCTGTGCTGGTAGGCATGTCTGCAGCGCGCAATTGTGTTTGGGGTTAACATTTTTACCATATACATACAGACACACAGACTCGTACATCAGGCTTTGTGGGTCTAACAAAAAAATGTTCACATGGACTGTTCCTTAAAATCATGTAGCACTTAATTTTTTCCCTAAACCATCATGATTTAATTGCCCCCGCGCGCGTTACTAAAAACATTTGCGTTGCTCCAGCTGCATGCTGGAATGTCGAAATTTCAATTTCCCACCTTTTTTATTTTTTTCATCATTTCTTCAAGAAAACATTTTCGCTCTCTGTCATCATTAGATGAAAAAATCCTAAGTAAAAACATTTCCGTCCTCATGTTTGATGTAGTCTTGTCAGAAACGGGAAAATAATGGCAAAAATTCACAATCAAATCACAAGGTAGGCTCTATAGGAGCTTATAGGCCTAAGTTTTATTTTCCTAATCGACAGTTGATGTTTTAAGACAAAGACCGAGTCGGGTTTCGTACTTTCCAATGATTAATTACGTCACGCAGGAGATTCATGTACAGGATTAAATTACGTCATGCAGGGAATTCCTGTCGTTACCATCATTATACGGAATAGGGGAGATCGCATTCATCTAATTCTGAATCTGGATCTGGATTGGTACGTGGCGACGGACTCAGGAACAAATCCATGTAAAAGCCACGGGAGAAGACGGAATGGCCACTTAAATTGCTGCTAAATTGTCGTGTTGCCTAATAAAGTTAGTTAACTGGGTTTTAAATGAGTTCATTGAATTGATTGAGATGATGCTATCTGGTAAACTATTCCAATCCTTACAAGTTCTAGGAACAAAAGAGTACTTGTGGGCATCAGTTCGGCAGAATGGCTGCGCAAGCTGAAGACTGTGACCATGACGCCTTGATCTAGTAGAGGCTGGTTTAACAGTGGACTTGGGTATGGCTGATTCACCCATGAGGATCTGCTTCATCAGGATGAGACGCGATGCTTCGCGGTGTTATTGCAAGGAATCCCAACCCAGGTCATTTAACATGGAAGACACACTGGCTTCTCTGTTATAATTGCTGAAAACGAATCGTGCAGCACACCTCTGCACCATCTCAAGCTTGTTGATATATTTAGCTTCATTGGGGTCGCAGACTGCTGACGCATACTCCAGGTGCGGGCGAACTAATGCCAGATAAGCTGTTGTATTTGCTGCTCTGGAGCACTTTCTAAGGTTCGTCTCAGCATGCCAAGAATTTGGTTGGCCTTCTTCACCATATGATCATACTGATAGTCCCATTTAAATTGTGAGAAAGATACACTCCAAGATACTGGTGATGGTCCACTGTAGCCAACGGATGGTTGTTAAGCTTGTAGTTATGAAGGAACATTTGCTTCTATTACCCATATTCATAACATAGACACGTTTTTTTTGACATGATTCCATCTGCCAAGGATAATGCCCCATTCATGAAATTTGCTGTCATCCTGAAGTTTATCTATCATAGCGTCAGGAACTTGGAATTAACTGTTTCTATATTACAGGATGCCGTATCTGGCAAAAAGATGTATTTCATATTGGAGTTTTCACTATGGCATTTAATAAAGCAAAATAGCATAGGTCCTAAGACTGTCCACTGGGGTACTCCGGAGTCAACAGTACACTCAAAGCTGGGCCATTAAATTTAATCACCACTCTCTGTTTTACGCTTTATGCTTGGTGAGGAAGTTGGTTATATCCATGTCAACAGCTTTTCCACTTAATCCATACATGTGAAGTTTAGCCTTCAGACGTTCATATAGCGGCGAAACGGTGTGACCGCCTTTGAGAAGTCGTAATATAGCTATGTCCACCTGCCTTTCCTTCCGGCATCGAAAGCCTTAGCCCAGACGTCAGCTGATAAGACAAGGTGAGTAACACAGGAGTGGTGTTTCTTGAATCCATGCTCTCTTGGAGTCAAGATTGTTTTTCCCAAGTGTCTACTGAGTGGGAATGAACTATATGCTCCAAGAGCTTACATGATCTGGAGTTAATGGACACTGGCCTTTAATTTTGAGGGAAGCAGATTTGTCCTCCTTTTGTAGAGAGCAGAAATATTAAGCAAGGCGCCCAATCTTTTCATGAAATAATCTCCAGAATCCCGGTGACTGTTGAAAAATTTGGGCTAGAAACAGGAGCATCTCCTCAGCAGCTTCTTCTTTTCAATATCTTGGTACTTATGTCATCTGGTCGTAGGCTTTATGACGTCCCAGATTTCTTTAAGCAGTTTCATTACCCCCCTCTGGTGTTCCAATGTCTTCAAACAACAGGACAATCCAGACACCTTTAAAGGATTTGGTCAGATGTTCCATAGTGAAGACCCGATTTAAACTGGTCGGGCCCAGAGCTTGAGGTTTATAGCCTATCAGCAACATTGTTGGTGCCAGTTAAGTCTTCACTTGGGACACCTTGATTATCATCTTTTATACCTTGATATACTTCCAAAAACCTCTGGGTCCTCATCAAGAATTGTCCACAACCTTTTACATAGTTCTGGTTGGCAAACCTTCTACTTACCCTCGCGCTTAACAAGCTTCCTGGCTGTATGAAACTTCTCCCAGGCTTTAGGGCTGGCAGATCTTTTAAAAAGCTTTTTTAGAAGTCTATTTTTTGGATCTTGATGGTTTTTTTTTTTATTTTGTATGTTAAAAACCAAGGAGTTTTAGGACAGTATTTAATCCATCCTTAAGGAATTTGCATCTGTAGATTTGTGAAGTTCTGATTTAAAAATGCATCCCAGTTAGCTTCAGTAGATCTCTCAGTGTGAGCATCAGTAAAAAAAGTTGTCACGTAAGTTCTGCATATCTGATTAACCACCATCACAAAATCACGCTTTAGAGTATAGGTAAACTTTTTGAGGAGGCTGTGGCATACGTTAGATTAGATCTAAATATAAGCTAACCTCTTTCATTGTCGCCATAGCCAGAACCCCTCTACGTTTTCATACTTGTGGAATCGAGTGAATAACAGATCAAAACACTAAGCGTGGTATCTCTGTTTTTCTAGGTGGGTTTCGTGTTTCACGTTTGCGACAAAAAATACTTGTTTCCAAGTCTCAAAAGATGAGATTGCGTTAGATGAGGCAGTATTGAATACCATCCTTTTCATTAAAATTTTTTTGCATTGAAGTCACCGGTAAGATATATTGGCAACATCTGTACTTTAATTCCACGGAGCTTTTCAAGCGACGAATCCAGGAAATTCCACTCTCAGACTTTGTAATCACGCGATGTACATCCATTAGCCAGGTCGTTTGCAGGAGAATCTGGAACCCCGACGATCTCTGTTTCTGAGTCAAACGCAGGCATAAAGGCTGGCATACTGTTACGACTGCAAAACCAAATCATACGCACCCCCTTCCGCCATTCAGTGTACGATCCTCCTATAAACATTGTGTTTTCAGGAATAACTCAAAGTGGGTATAGTACTAAGTCATATGAGTCTTCATTTAGCATATAACATCAGTTTATGTTTTCTTCAAGCAATGCATGGAATTGAGGAACCTTACCACGTAGACTCCTTACAGTGGCGTAGCCAGCTTTTTTTTTTTTTTTTTTTTTTTTTAAACAAGTTTTGAAATATTCATTACATTTTCAGGGGGCAATCATATATTAAAATTTTGTTAGTATAGTACGGGCCTATAAATCACTAATTTTTCATCAGGGGGGGCACGAGGGGTGGGGCACGATTCTCCACAGGGGGGCAGCTGCCCCACTCGCCCCCCCCTCTGGCTACGCCCCTGGACCCAGCATTAAAAACTAAGCAAAAACAAAGACTATGATCTTTTGGCTTATACGTTATTTTGCTGTTTAAATATCAATGTTTTTGGTTTGGGTTTCGGGTCCTGGGTCTACTAGACAAATTGGCGGAGTCAGAGCTCTAACAGGAGGGCTTGATGACCTCAAGTTACTAAGTGACTGAATTCATCGTCAGGACGGACGACACTCAATATCATTCAGAGGGCTCGACATTTTCAATCACCGACATTTTAGTTAAAAATTGTGTCCCTGGCGTTTTCAAAATTCACACAGGGGGGCAAAACCAGGTGAAGGATGACTCCAACTGGTAGTCACAGTATTCAGCACTGGAAAACTATCAGCATTCAATAGCGGACCAATTCTGCAATTCTGGCATTTGTCACATTCCAGAGCTTTAATCAATGTAATCACCCAACTTCCAGTCCACACATTGTACCGGGAAAAGTGGGCGGGGCTGCCGCCTGGGGACAGGTGGGACTGAACATCACCACCCTCTAAGATCAGCATAAGTTTAATGCAGTTGGTACTTCTGGCAGAATTGGAGCTAGCATCATAAATGTTTTGTCAAATAAAACCCTCTATTCCGTAACAAAGACTATAACACTTTCCGTGGTAGCAATCCAGGATATGGCATTAATCTTATTCCTCGTTAACTGACTGGCGTTAAAAGCAGGTGACTGTCTTTTGAAAATTTCATCAATAAGGGGATAAATAATTGCTAGTAGATTTATCAGAAATGTTCCTGAAAGAGTAAATTTGTAACGCCTCCCCCCCGCAGCATACATAAAAGCCCGCAAAATACACTTCCGTGCATCGCGATACTGGTGTCACCAAAGCTTACTTCACACAGTGGTTTTTAATGAATGCTCCAAGCGATAGAATATGCATTAATACCAACAGCGTGGGCAAGGATAATGGCTTCCAAATGGGCGCCTATTAATACTATGGAGTTTGCATTAATCAATAAAACAAAATGGCCGTCCCAATGAGCAATACAAAATCAACAGAAGTTAAAAATAATCGCTAAGTTTAAAACAGCTAAAAACCACCAAACATGTCCGATCAACATCCAAATTTAGTCCGGTGTAAGCATGAAATCACGACGAATCCAAATAAAGGGTCATTAAAGTGGATGGCAACAAAATCGGTTAAAAAGCTTAATCGAGTGCGCGCAGAGACCAGTCCGTCTTCCTCCTCCGGTGTCCGATAATCTCTGTAAACCCGTATTTCCCCTCCTACCATGTATGAAGTTACTCAATATTGGAGGTCTTTGCGCCCGCCGCCACAAACCCACCTCCAATAAATCGGTTTCTAGTTTTCCTGCGTTATACAAAGCACACAGCTCCCAAAATCAGGTCTGGCGGACATCGCAAAACTCAAAATCGGAGTTTCTGCGTATCTTTAAATATTGTTATTTATATTTAAACACGCCAACATCGGAGATTTCCGCATATACTCCGCAGAGAACTCCCAAAATCGGAGGGTCTGCTGACATCGCAAAAACTCCAAAATCTGAGGTTCTGCGATCTTTAAAATATTATTATTTATATTTAAACACATCCAATCTCGGAGTTTCGCGTATAAACCAGACACTCCAAAATCGGATGTCTGCTTACAATGTCGCAAAAATCTCTCCAAAATCTGAGTTCTCCTGTCTGCGAATCTTTAAATATTATTATTATATTTAAACCTCCAATATCTGAGTTTCAGCGTAAAATACGCAGACACTCCAAAAATCGGAGGGTCTGTGCGGACACGCAAAAACTAAAATCCAAATCCTAAAAAAAATAAAATCTTTAATATTATTATTTAGATTTAAACACTCCAATAAGGAGTTTCCACGTATAATACGCAGACCTCCCAAAATCTGGCAGGTCGCTGACTCAGCACAAACTCCAAAATCGGAGGTTCTGCTATCTTTAAATATTATTATTTATATTTAAGACACTCCAATATAGGAGTTTCAGCGTATAAACGCAGACACCCAAAAATATGGAGGTCCTAAACTTCGGACATCGCAAAACATCCAAAATCGGAGGTTCTGCGTTCTTTAAATAGTTAGTATTTTATATTTTAAAACACTGTTCCAATATATGAGTTCGAGTCTACTATCGCAACACTCACTCCAATCGGATGTTCTGGCAGGACATCAGCATAAAACCCACAACCGGAGTTTCTGCGTAATCTTAAATATTATTATTTAGTATTTAAAGAAAAACACTCCCATATTCGGAGTTTCACACATCATTCCAGCGTATATACGCCACCTCTAGGCACTCCACCATCGGAGAGTCTGCGGACATCGCTGTTTCTGTTTTCTTTAACCGACAAAAATTAACATCGCTCAGTTTAGTCACTCATCTCACAGTCCATGTTCTGCAACAACCCCGTTTCATCATTCATTATTTCTATGAGTGGATATGTTCATTAATTTTTAATACTACCTAAGGACAAAGGAAAGTCTGAAATTGTGAATAATATTGGAGTGTTTAAATATAAATAATATTTAAAGATACGCAGAACCTCCGGTTTTGGAGTTTTTTGCGATGTCCGCAGACCCTCCGATTTTCTGCGTATTATACGTGGAAACTCCTATATTGGAGTGTTTAAATATAAATAATAATATTTAAAGATATGCAGAACCTCCGATTTTGGAGTTTTTGAAAAAAAAAAAAAAAAAAAATGTCCGCAGACCCTCCGATTTTGGAGTGTCTGCGTATTATACGCAGAAACTCCGATATTGGAAGTTTTGCGGCGGGCGCAGACCCTCCAATATTCGTAGCAATCTTAATGGTCATAATGACAACGTCAAATAGCCTGGAAACAGCTTGTGAATGTGAGATCTTTCCGCTCGTTCATATTTCTTTATCAGAGCTCGGCGGAACTCAGTACAAATTGCGCCCCTCCCTTCCGCATAAGGTTACCAAACTGTGGAAGTGGATGTGGTGGGCTTTGTGACACTTGCGAGCTAACCCTGGCCGAATTGGAGGGACACATTTTGTAACCTTTCTTAAAGGTTGACTCAGAGATTTTGAAATATATTTTTTTGTATATAAATTAAAAATAGTCTACTAGAACTAAAGATAATTACCTAAAATGCCGAATTCCAAATTTAGAGACCAATCGGATTTTTCGTTTTCATGCAGTGCACATTTATGTACAGTGTAACACTGCCATAGGATACCGTGTAAAACAAAAATTCCAGATCCGGAATTTTTAAACAAATTTGCGATTTTCTATATGAAGGACTTCGATTTGAGCTTAGTTATTTCACACAGTGATTATTTTATGGACAAGCATCATGTACATGCAAAAAACACAATTTGTTTGAAAAATGAGGGCGCCCTCCTCAGGAAATCTCTGAGTCAGTCTTTAAGAGCTCTGATAACTTACATAAGGGGCCTATGAAGAAGGGGCATTTTCAGTTTGTTGTTGTTACTATATTACGATGATTTTACGACTGGGCCGAACCTGGGTAGAAAATATTGACTACCTGCAAACTCTCTCCCCCTTTGTAAAAAACGGGGAATCCCCAGGTAGGGGCGGATCCAGGATTTCTCAATAGAGGGGGCGCCAAATGTTCCGGTTGGCTGCGCTCGCCGGTAGACCCATACTTTTTTCCCAGTCGGTTCGAAATTCTGCAGAGCAGGGGGTGGGGGCAGGACTGCGTCCGCTGGGCGCCCACAAAGCTAGATCTACATGACAAACGACGCCCTTGTACCATCATTCTTTAAGATCTAAAGGGCGCCCTGTGCGTAAAAAGTCATTTTCATATATCTACAGGGCGCCCGGCGCTCTATGCCGCGTCCGGCGCTCTATGCCCTCTAAATCCGCCCCTGCCAGGTGACGTAATCAGGAAATCCTACAAAAAATTACGCTAAATACGTCGCGTCGTGATTTGTTCTGAGCAGACCTACCTTGTTCTGAGCCGTAGGCTATGCTGCGATTATTTTATAAACAAAAGCATTTTCTGTTTCCTCCTATATAGAAACAGTATGGAATTTGTCGCGGACTTGTAGTATACTCAATATTTTTCCAAAGCCTGGTAATTCATCATTGGCCTTACGCGTGTCTATGCACGGGCCACAGGGCTGTTATGGTAATTAGTGTTTGCCTATCGTAATAATATGTGCCAAGCATGGACAAGGGGAGTGGGTATAAGGCCCGACATTGAGCACGGTTTCTCATTCGCCGATAAACACCAAGGGCAGCCGATATTAATTATTATTAATGAGGTCGCGTGATGCATGATGTTGATCAACTTCTCAAGACCGGCGATGAATGAAAGGACAATTT
Source organism: Ophioderma brevispina (assembly GCA_023653785.1). Lineage (NCBI taxonomy): Eukaryota > Metazoa > Echinodermata > Ophiuroidea > Amphilepidida > Ophiodermatidae > Ophioderma > Ophioderma brevispina. The sequence continues at coordinate 26,985 of JAMKCH010007054.1, forward strand.
CTATTGGATTTAAACTAAACCTTGACCGAGGTCGCGCCATGATTTTCGTACGTATTTTCTTATTCACCGATAGACGCCAAAGGTAGCACTTATTATTAATGAGGTCACGTGATATTGTGATCGACTTCTCTATCACGCACTCATGTATAATGCAAATTAGTAACCTGCAGGTAAGGATGACTACATTAGATAAAAGGGGTGTAAGCCTATGGGTTGTCTATTTTTATAAGATGACCAAATAAGAACAAAAATATGTAATCTTGCAAACCTCAATTTTGCGTAAAATAGCCATGAATATAGTATGTTTAAATAAAGTTAATATAGTAACGACATTAGCTTCATGCTAGAACCTCGATCCGTGAACAAGTTTTATTCGACGCCTTTGTGAACAGGGAAGGTGTGAACAGGGAAACCTTTCCTGTTGTCAATTAACAATGATTCCACCCCTTGTACGTTCCATACCAAAATCTACAGTCATGTTAGTACATTAACATTAACATTTTAAAAAAGCATCGCGGTGTTTATCAAGGAGATACGAGTACTGACTTTGATAAAAAATAATGTCTTTGAAACTCAATTTGAGTTATTAATTTGTTAAACGCAGCAGCCGATTCTGTATTATCCTACACATTTCAACTCTCTTATGCCCACACAACAAACCCTTTGAGCACAATGGTTGCTGCCGGGAGAGGTCAATTTCTCATAAAAACAACACTGAACCTTGAGGCATCGCAGTGTCCTTCATGAATATTCAATTAACAAACAAATGACCTGCACATGTATGACAAACTTTACACAGGTGCATAACATCCTTACGCATGTACGCATAGGTTTATACGTAAACATATAATCACAGTATACACAGAGCAATAGTGCATATCCATGATTCTTTGGTCGTGTCATTCCAACGCATGGTTTATCTAGGTGTCGTTATTAAAAATCACGCTTACAACGGCTGCGTTCGTATACAACAACACACACACACACGAGTATTGACTTTGGTATCTTGGGTACAGGGCTACACATGCGACAAAAAACAGCCAAACACAAAAACAAACCGCAAAATAACACACTTCTAGGCCGATTTTGCCTATGAACTTCATCACCTTGAAGGGCCATCCCACCCTTCACACAACCATTTTGAACAAATTATGATAATCGGTGCAACGGGGGGGGGGGTGGAGGGGGGTGGGGGGGGAGGATATACTTTTCGCCCGCTCTGCCGAATCGAGCCGATTAAATTCCCCTCCTATGAAGCCCAAAATGGCGCCGTTGCAGTGAGAAAAATTCCCCTAATTCCGGCCCATCCAGGTATGAATTTTTCTCCCTGTTACCTTGTAACTTACACATATTTTGAAAGGAAAAAAGGTCCACTCATGTATGTGCCTTAAAACCCTGGTTTAAACCCAGGTCTCAAGTTAGACTCGGGCCTTTTGGCAGAATCGCAGGGTCTTTAAACATTCCAACCCTAATATGGCAAGAATACCACATTATCTGTATGAAATGTTGGTCCCCCTCTAATATATGCCCGTCATGTTTTTTTTTTCTTAAAGGGCATTTCGTGATCTTAATCGCCTCGCCCCCGACTTACCTCAAAATTTGAGATTTTTTATATCATCTAAACCGGTAGCCGCAGTAATCCATGTGTGCCCATTCTTGCGTGCCCTTTCGGTCCCATCTGTAATAAATTCGCAATTTGGTATTTTTTTTCTGTCCGTAAACGGACAGAACTTACAGCACGTAGCCTATGGGACCGTGGAAACGAGCATTGCTCATAACACAAAACCGCAAGATCGGATCAGCTCAAATTTTGAAAGAACTTTTCTCAAGGACATCTATAAGTTACAATGAATAAAACAGAAGGTCCGAAAATCACGAAATGCACCTTTAAACCAAATGACCCCAACCTACCCCACAATATGCCATTTAATGTCAAGTATGCACTGATGAATTAACCAACGGGATTGCAATATTTGTGGCAGATGTTACTGGCCGTGAACTGCTACTATATGTGCACATAGATTTTCATGGAAATTACATCTCTCCATGTCCCAGTGTGTTGCAATAGCCCATTTTAGCAGGCAGGTATGCTATTTTTGTTCACTCATGAACAGATGGGTAAATTTTTGATCGGCGAAATTCCAGGGTTAACATTTAGGCCCGTATTTTCCAAAAAGGTGTTTAGCGCGATTTTAAGGCTAACAAACTTTTATATGTCCGATAAACGTATAGCTAAGTAAGATTAATTTGCCTAAAGGAGGTTTAAGAGTTTAAACGCAATTTTAACTCCCCCAAATGCATCGAAATTTAAACTAGGTGCGATGCTATTTAAGAAGTGTTTTGTGTTTGTTTTGCCAAGTGCACGGCTCATGCCCTGTTCAATTAACAACACAATGGTGCCATCATTCTCACACAGTTGGTGTAGCACCTTAAATGCTACGGAAAGCCATAATACACTTTGTGGCGCTCAACCATCAAAAGAGAATAGGGCCTTTTATACACTCAAGTTAGTGTCTTTAAATACGGACGATGTGACTCATGTTTAAAGCTTCTGTTTAAGTAAGGCATATGGTTCTTAAAAATATTTAAAGCGTTTTTTGCTTAAACAAAATTTTAAAATTACGCCTTTTTCCGGCGATTTTAAGCTAAAATCGCATTTAGCTCTAAACAAGTTTCTGGAATATGTGCATAATGTTTTACATTTATCTACACTACCACTATTTTCTGTGAATAAGCAATTGCTAAAAGATATGAAAGTAATAATTAATAATAATATAATAATAATCATGACTATTTATTAAGCGACATATCACCTACAAGGTGATCAAGGCACCCCTATAAACGATAAAATACATACATAACAGCTCAAGCAACATAATAAATGGAATATACATGGTGGCACAAGGCATACCAAAGTAATTTTCCTAAAACTACTCACTGAACATTGTTACTAATCCTTACTTGAAACCATTGACTTTCCAACAGCACAGTAGAAAACAGTCTATAGTGCACGTTTCTTTTCTGCTAAACCATTTAGATATTATTACACATATATGAATCACAGCATAGCCACTCTCCTTGGGTTCCATTGATGGTGAAGAACATCAAAAGTATACATGCTATTAATTCTGGTTAATAAATGATAATTGCCACTCATACGAGTTAGGGTTAACTAAGTTCATTGTTTTAAAGGTGTGCAGAGAGATTTTGAGACACTCAAATATTGTGTCATAATCGTAATTTCATGTAGATTAGCCAATCATAGATGGTTCTTACCTGGTATTTGGCTACAGAAATGTCTTAAAAGAGAGAAAACAGGTGGTGATTTGGATTGCTTATATTCAATGATAAAACTAGCTCTGACTGAATTTCGTATTGGATTCCTATACGAAATAGAAATTTCGCAATTTATGAAGCAAAGAGAAACATTTCTCACCTAATCCTTTCAGATGGGATGATTTTTATGGCCAGCTTTACATCAGGGCAAAAAATCAGGATTTATTTATAATTTTTTAGGGAACACCTGATATGCGAATCTCTCGTTGCACATTTAAGTCATATGTGTGCTATACGTTGTCTTGCCTTTCAGTTGCAGTGCGATTTTATTGCGCTTGTGCTTGGCCAAGATGTGCGCTGAAAGGCGGTTGGTGGCACCGTACACGCCCGCGTCGCTACTTCATACTTCGAGCTGGCGAGTATAGAATTCATGCTGTCAACGCCTATGATTTCTTCACATTCTCAATTATATTACCACTGTTCAAAGTATAATAAGGATCAAAAGTATTTTTGTGAATACAATTTTGATGTCAGGACATAGAAACATTTTTTACTCTAAGAACATGGTCTAAAGGTTGCTCCCTTAAATTTTCAAGCACTTTTCACATGTTTTGCATATCTATTGGCTTAGAAACTGACGGATCATGTGACATGGACCCAAAAATACTGTATGACAGGTTCATGTTGTCACAAAACTTTGGCACATATGATTTAACGTTTGACCCTTAATTTATTTTGGGAACATCATTGTGTATTGAGTCAATGTCCCTGCGAGGGGTATGAAGGTTGCGATAAAAGAAAAAGAAGAGTAAAGGGTTGGGAAAGACCGAATGTTGATAGTGATTGGGTAAGACAATCACCAGTTTTTGGGAAATATCACCTCAATAGTGTCATGTGAACTCCCCCCTAATCCTATACTTAACACATAAAAAACCCTGACTTTAACCCACTTCGCCCCAAATGTTATACGTGGGGAATTTTTATCATGATTATGAAATGCTTGTTGGTTCCTCTACCTTCTGTAACACTTGTATCCCTAAGAGTCCATAAGCTGCCATCAGTGGATTTATTGCATTCGTTGCACCAACTGGTGATTACTTTTCCCCTAATTTATCACCTTAAAGGGTGTGTCCCCCTGACTAGGATGTAGGTATGTTTCCACCCCCATCCGCCCAAAAGCTGCACGTTAGCGTTTTTCTGCCCATTTTTCAAAATGGCCGCTATTGTTTTATGTAAAACCGCCATTATCATTTCATTACCGATAGAAATTATACCACGACTCTCGATATCCAAGTTTTAACTTCCTAAAGGGGGCCTTTACAATCTAGGCATCCTCAAGATGGCCGCCGTAAAGAGGCAATATTTTTCATAAATGAACTTAAAATGGCAACTTGGTTGAAATAAGAACCTGGTGATATTTTGGGAGCATCCAAAAAGACTTTTGGCATTTATTTTTACGTACGGCTTTTTTTTAAAGATGGCGGTGGCTTACTATTCGCTCTAGGGTACTAATCGGAAAAAAGCAGCCCTAACCATTCTTTTCGATTTTATTAAACAACACTTTTCTAATAATGGCCACTAAATCATTTCCAAGATGTAAAAATATTAAGTTGGGTTTGCTTGTCCAAGATAGTTGCTGCACAATAGCTGGTTTACTTCGTGGGGCTATATCACGTAGTTTGAAACTGACTCTATAAAAGTTCATAGGAAGACAACAGTCTCATATCAACCGAATACAAAAAATCATAATAATGGTTAGGGACTGTCCTTTAAAGAACGGACTATTTCATGACGTCATAGGTGTTTCCCAAGTAAAAATAAAAACTAAGCTTAAAAAGTGCAAAAATGTTCCACTGTAAATGGAAATTTGTACATATGGGTGACCTAAATTTCTTTTCGAGCACATCAGTGCTATCTTTGTTTCTGCTTTTGGTACCAACGGGCTCCTTCTCACCTCTCAACTGCCGATATCATCTTTTTTCCCAGCTTTCACTAGTGTTGAGTGGTCTGCAATTGCCCAGAAGTACGAGAGAAAAATGCGGGGAAATGTTATCAATCATAGTTTTCTTATGGTTCTTATGATGGCAGAAAAAGATGTGCGGGGCGTTTTCTTCTAATTTTGTCCCCCTGAGCGGGTATACCCGCCGCCATCATGAGTTGATATCATGGCCGAATATACACAAATGTCCATCCATTCTTTTTTGGTTGCTTTTCAAATATTGCTCGCATTATTACCCATCAATTTGTCAATTTTAGTACATTTAAACAAAACATTCTCCTTTCCGGCGGGCCATATTGGACACTTAAATGTTTAAGCCCGCTTTAGGAAGGTAAAACTTCATTTCGTTTAGCCTAGACAAAATTCTTATATATAGCAACAATACATAGCATTTTTTCATAAACAATGGTGGCATTTGAATAGGCAGTAACAGCGCCTAAGTGCACCATTTCGGGGGCGTAAACATACCTAATCCTAGTCAGGGGGACCCCCCCTTTAAGGTGATTATGGAAAATAAATCACCAGGTGGGTGCAACAAACTCGGATTTAAGGCCCGTACAGAAACTGCCTTATGGACTATAATGGTCCCAGAGATAGAGGGTTTTATTTATCCAATTTACCAAGTGTCCTTGTTTTATGATATCTTTATAGGTCAGCCCTTGGGACATCCAAAACACAAAGTCTTAAGCCAGTGAGTGGTGGACCTTGACGTCAGAGGTCAATGACCTCTAAATTTGCACGTTCTTCACCAAAAATTGTTACTTTATATCGCTAGAGGTCCAAACTAAACTCAATTTGGGCAAGTTTGGTATCATTTAAAGCTAACAAATCATCTATTCAATGATAGCTTACACATTGAATTTTTTGAAAGTATAAGTTGGCAATGTCCAAAAAATAAGATTTTTTACGACGTTTTTTCGATTTTTTTTCATCCACTTCCTACCATATTGTACAGTGTTACAATGAAGATTGCAATTTTGTTCTTCCATATTTTCCACAAATTATCATCTATATATGTGTCAATAATTTTTTTTTTTTTAATTTTTTAGGTTTTTTCTTTTTTTAATTTTTAAGTTTTGACATTTTAAAGCACGTTCACCCAATGTGGTTTTTAGCCCTCGCCTTTTTTTGTATAACACCGTTTACAAAGGAGAGGATGGTTACCACACCCACTTCGAGAATTTTGTTAAAAAACACCCATGGTTATGATTTTTTGATACCAGTGGATAGCTATGGCCTCTTCTTGTCGATTGATACCAAAATAAGTACTACATACCTAATATGGCGTCACAATGACGCATAAACTCACGAATCGGCAGATTGGCATTTTCCCACAGAAACTAGGCGAAAATCCATTTTACGCTAAAACAGGTAGGAATATCCGATTTTCCATGCTGTTTTTCATCTCTAAATGATGGCAGTTGACTAGTTTTATATAGCTAGAGTTTAGAGCGATACTTTGCATAATATTTTCAAACTGTACAATAAAAAAATTCTTGCCCACCCCCACCCCACCTTTGACTTATGACGGCATACCCTTACCCCGGTGAGGTGCTACCTTCATATTTTTTTCGGCTAAATGACCGGAAAGGATGAGAAAATGACTACCCGGAAGCTTTTGAGAAAGGTTTTTTGGCATTTTCGCGGACCGTAGAAAACCCCCTTTTTTTCTGGTGTGGTTATTTAGGACCATAACGGGGTTAAACACTATGGAATTTTGGGAAATTTGGTATCACATTAAAGCTAATACTATTACTTTTAATGTGATCCCAAATTTATCTATCAGCTGGACTTTAAATCTGTCAAAATCTTGAATGCGTATTTTTGCCACCATCCAAAAATGATATATTTCTTTGAATTATTATTAAACAATTTGCTATCGTAATAAAAAATACACGGTGAATATGCAGTATTTCCACTAATTATCATGAATATAGGTATCACCAACATTCAAACTTGATTAACAACTCTGTGTTCCTTTTTAAGAGTTATGGCATATAAAAATAAACCCTCAATATTGCAACATTTCGCCTCCATATTTTCCACCAAGTAATATGTATCAATAACGTCCTCAAATGATTAGAAATTTATTTATTTATTGTAGTTACGATATTTAAGGTATGTTTGCATTCTGTTCCCTCTATTTTCGCGCTGTGTGGCTGTTTACAGAACATAAGAGGTTACACGCTAACAAATTTGGGCAATTTTTGGCATATATTAAAGCTAATAACATTATCCTATATTTAGTTAGACCTAAAAGTTTAAATTGAAGTTGGCACTGTGTCATAAAGATGGCCTTTTCCCATTTTTAAATTTTTCCCCATCAATTTTTAACCATTATTAAGAAATACCCAGTGAATAAAGCAATGTTTTTCCTCGATATCGCCCTCAAATTATCACTCCAACTTTGATTTAAATTACTGGTTGATTTGTTTATTTGAGTTAAATTTTTTTCTGGTGGTTTATGACTATAAGGGGTCAAACACAGTAAGGTAGATTTAATATCATAGTACGGAAATGAAATTATTAATTAATGATACCAAGAACGTCTATTTAAAAAAAATTGGCATTGCCGAGAGTCCTCATATTCAGGATCTGTATCCATGAATATGCCCCCGCCCATTTCTTCGTTACCTAAATGTTTTTTCACTTCCAGCCGATAGATAGACGGAACAATGGATACAAGCTGTAATGCCATGCAAATACAAAAAGATCTTTCTTATAGTCACGATATATTTTGTTGAATACAGATGCGTTCCAAGGTTGTTCTTTTTTCATCTTAAAAAATATAACCCCAATGATGGTCCAATCTTCACTGTGTCCACCGAGGACATTTCCTCCGAGAAACCAGATGATTGGCAAAACCTTTTTGCTGTCTGTCATCTGCCAACTTCTGGTGTTAGGGTTCCCCATCCATCCGGATTGCTGTTATTCTTCCACTTCATGGCAAAATACTGCACTGCTCAAACCATTGCGGCGGACTGTTTTGCATGGGATAAACAAGGTGGGTCTGAATACTTAATGGTCAGCAACAGCATACACATTGCAGATTATTCACAAGAATCGGGCATTCCTCAGATGAATAGTACAAAAATTGTTCCATTTCCGTTTGTCATGTGATGGTCAAACGCAGCTTTCCATGGACAACTTCCGAACAAATGATATATCTATATCAAGCAAAATAAGATGCTAATGATGCCCTAAAGTTTTGAAGCGTAGGCATCTGATTGCCACTTTCTTTGTGAGAAAGGCTTATTAAGCAAACACTGATTGCAATCTTTAGGACTTTCGTCTTTTGGTCCATGATTTTTGCATACCTCCTCTGTATCTCCCCGGAGGCACCTCCTACATCTTTGATATCGGAGAAATATACACGTTTAAAAATGTTCACTACTTTTACCAGACTTTTACCTTTACATTAGGGTAAACCCCAATATTCAATATCTGCCCGCTTTATTCCTATACCTAACATAAATTACATTTTGGAAGCAGAAAAAAATTAAATAAACAGTTGTTAGAACTATACTACACATTTTGAAAAAGTAGTATTTATACGCTGACCGTTATTAATTTTTCCGTAATGATTACTTTCTTTTGTAACTTCGTGTTTTTAATTGTAAGGAATAATTTAGTATTAAAATCGTTTTACCTATAAATTTTTGTTAAATACCATCGTACGTGACGTACATTAAAAATACAAATCTTATTTCCCTTCATTTTTAAAAATAGTTTTAAAAAGCTTATTGTAGAACTCCTTTATGTATTTATTTAGTTAATTGGAAAAAAGTAGTACACACCTATATATATATTTTAATTTTAGCATCTGATAGTCTGTAAAGTCATGTAAGTGTAGTGGATAAGGTTTATGAATTGTATCTTAAGCCCTGGTTCGAATCTATGTAAGGTACATCTATCAAGTTTACTCATATGATGATTTAAGTTAATTGGTGGCATTAGAATGTGTATATTACATATAAATCAATGGATACAACTGCATGATATAATTTTATTTCTTCTCGTTTCCCTTTGATTATTGTCTATTTTCTCAAAAATTGTTTGCCCGAAATATAACTTTTTTACAACCATGTGTTGACGTAAATACAACGTTTGTAATTGATGCCATAGCTCCAACTTGAAAATTTGTCTGAGGATGTATAACGCTTTTAATTCTTAAATATTGTTTAAACAAGCAAAACCAACAATAACGGTTGAAGCTGAGATTTTTACGCTTCCTGCAATGGTCTCGTATTGTTTACGGCTCCAGTTATTTTCGTTCTGCAACGTTGTGAGTCCCAGCTGCCATTTCAAATCCTGTTTTTTTTTTACAGTTTAAAAATTTTTTTGTTTTAACAGTGTATCATACCTGTCATAGGGATTGGTAGATCTCCAATGCAGTCATCTTGGAACCTTCATTTCAGCTTAAGCTGAGCACCTGTTATTTTCATAATCATTCGTTAAAGTCCTCTCTGTAAAGAGTACTATATTAAGGTGCAGAACAGCCAAGTTAAAGTTTCATTTATTTCATTCAGAAATAAACTCTTTCCTTCGCATTGGTGGCTTTAATGCTTTGAAGTCTCTGGACCTTGACCGGTTTATACCGGTTTTTATCAGCGTTCAACCCGTCCCCTTCCCTTAGAGTATATAGTTTGATGGAACATCAACTCCATCTGTGAAGATGCCGTTATATTTCTCCAAAGCCAAGTAGTCTAGCTTGTTGGAAGACTGTGTCTTGTGCTGTGTCTCCAATTTGTTTTTTGGTTGGTATTGGTATTTACCACTACGTCTCGGCTGAAAAGCGATCCACGGTTTATTCAAACCCTTGTTTTCTATCTTTGAAAGGTATCATGTATTTTTTTTTGCATATGGTTCCAGCTCCTTTGTTTTTTTTCTTTCTTCATAATTTGTTGATGCCTCTAGATACCAAAAGATGGTTACAACAGCAGCATGTAAATGGGAGCATGTAACCATGTTTTTTCTTGCTGTGCACTGTTTGTGAATGCAAAATATTTCATTTGTCTTGAAGCTGCATAAAGAAATAAGCTTCAAACATGAAATGTGGAGGGCATTAACAAGTTCTGAAGAAGAAACAAGGAGTTGCACCCATTAATCATATCCGCATCAAATTCACAAATCGTCCGGATAGTAATCTGCTCCAATAGGTGCTAATGGTACCAAAGTTGGTCACTATTCATTAAAAATTAGGACGAAAATGCGAGTATTATTCCCATGTTTTACAACCTCCCGCAGTCGAATGCCACTGACTATAACCTGTTTGAAAATTGCCACTGACTAAAGAACGTTTTGGGAGAGGAGCTTGTGTAGTGGCCATCCACTCGGCACTTCACCAAGCGGCCCGGGTTCGAAGATACCTGCAGAGCCAGTGTCATTCTATGATTCGGTTGCGGATCCATACCCGTCCTAGCAGGTTTTTCGCCGAAAACATTGGTTTTCCTCCTGCCACTAATATTGACTTCTTCCATAAAGCTTCCTTGGTGTTCTGGTTTTCCTTGTGTTGTAGCAGCCTAAGGCGCTCGAAAACGGTGCCCTGAGCACCTCGGTGGACTTGTGGCGCTTAAAAAGAATTTAAATATTATTAGTATTACAAACCCATCAACCATAGATAGGCAAAACAGCAGAGAAAGGATTTCAATCACTCAACTTTCTCTCAGCTTTGTTTAGACACCTTCCTCATGGTTCTCGCAGGGTTTTTCAGGAATGGCGCTCAGATGCATCTGTTTCCACTCTTGGACATTTAGATAGCATCTACATTTATTTTGACATTAACCTTGATGCGCTCCATTGTGGATATTGTTGGAACCGCATCTGCCATTACAGGGCGCACTATTGAATTTCCCCCTTTAACCAATGGGGGGGAGGGGAAAGAGAAAGAAGGGGAGATATGGGATCTAGGAATTAGGGTAAAATTAGGGGAAATGTGTTTGTAGCAATGTGTGAGGACACACATATTACAATATAATCATTTTGAGCACATTTAAACATTCCAGAATTAAACCATTTTACCTGTATCTGAATAGAATAATGTATTAGCTTTAATATGAGGCCAAATGTAGCAAAACCCATCAGTTTTTACTCCTTTGTGTTCTAAAACCAACCACACTGGCAATAAAGGGCGAAAATAGAAGACATAGGGCGACATACTTAAAACATGGTCGTAAACTAAAAAAGTCCATGAAGTAATAGTCATCTTCGGATATTAGTGGCACATATATAGGTGCAAATTCTGGCAAATATTGAGGAGAAATATTCTATCTTCATTTTACATCTGTACATTTGGTACAAGTTTTATAAAAAAATGAAAAAAGAGTAAAAATTCATCTTTTTTGGCACAGTACCAACTTAATACTTTCACGGAATTCAATGTGTTTAGCTATCACTGAATGGATAATTTTGTTAGCTTTATATGATACCAAACTTGCCCAAATTGAGTTTATTTTGTGACCTCTAGCGGCTAAAATAACGATTTTGGTGAAGAACGTGCAAATTTAGAGGTCATTGACCTCTGACGTCACGTTCCACCACTCACTGAGCTTAAGACTTTTGTGTTTTGGATGTCGCGCAAGGGATGAACCTATACCTATATCATAACAAGACACTTGGTAGTCTGATAAATAAAAACACCTCTTTCTCTGGGACCATAAGTACTGACATGAGTTTTTGTATAGTACAGTATAGGCAAATTGTAATGCATTATGGGCTTGGTTCAAAACACCCTCTGATTTGAACAGTGTATATATACAAATTTCTTAACAGTTGCATTTCCTTCACTGCAATTGCCATTGCAGGAAATTGGCTATCCAAGGGTGTGACTTTCCAAAGTGGGGATCACCGGTATACTAATGAAAATAGCACAATGCCTCGGTTTCTGGCTGCTTGGTCCGTCCTGGTTCTGCTGCACGACGTTGTTTATGCGTGAGTCTTCTTGATTTGGTGGTGGTTGTTGTTGCGGTGGTGGTTTGTTGTCTGTAATGTGAAATACTGAAATTAATCAATATAACATTTTCTCAGGGGAAAGGGAATGTCCCTGTAAATTTGCAAATTCAAAATTAGTATTGTTTTGGATCAAAATATTATTATTAAGGTTTATTAAAACAAAACATACATAGCCGCAACCTGTTGAATGCCGCATGATTTTACATTAAAAAGCTTACACCTTTAATACAATAAAAATAAAGTAGGGCCCTATATGAAACATGTCCAAATAAATTCAACAGTCTAACCTAATCTGACAAACCAATAAGGCGACACTCTCCTACTGTTGGAGTCAAAGATATCTCTGATTGGCTCTCATTACAAGTTCAAAACATGTTAGAACACTCGGAGGAACCAATCAAAATTTATATTGGTTGCCCCCAAATTTTCTAACCATGTCTCTGATGGTTAATTATCCATATAATACCTGTGATTAACCAACCTGATTGGATAATTCAACATCATATTCAACATATGCATAATTAGTCAAAGGGCTGGTAGAGCCCGGGGATGAATTTGAATTTTCAAAACCAAAAATATGATATTTTTTGGTCAATTATACCTTGATTTAAAGGCTGAGTGTTTCCGCTCGTCTTTGGGATCCCCTGATTTAACCGGAAGTAGAGTAGTATCGATCGATTTTGATATCGGATGTAAGGCCGTATTTTTTCTCATTGGCATCTGGAATTTTGAGCCCTCAAATCCATTAATTCCACAAGATATAAAACAAAAAAAAACCGCCATTTTAGTGGTTGTTAACCATCAATATAGGCACAGTACTGAATACGACTTTGCAACATGCATTATTGCGTTTTCTACCATCAAACGCAGTTTGTTCCCACGGTTATTGTGGGGGGTGTGTGCAAGTGCCAGGATCTATCATATCAAGTTGAGAAGACAGTACAAATAAAGGGAAAAAAGACCTTTAATATTGTTATTCAAAAAAAAAAACAAGAACACAATAAACCACATTTGCTGAATAACATAATATTCCAAATTTGTTGTTGTTGCCGTGCTATTAGGTTGTTTGTCCGTAGTTGTCGGACGTTAGTGTGAGGCTGAAGTTGTGCCTTATTGTTGGATGCTCCCAGTTGTTCTGTCTTCGCTGTGGTTGTTGTTGGCTCAGCTCACTGGTGCTTCAGTTTTGATGGTGCCTCGGTATGGTTTGTTTGTGGTGCTCGGTTGGTTTTTCGCGGCCTGAGTGTTGATGGTGGAGCACTGGTTGGTTGAGTTCGGGCCCGGCCCACACTGATAATCAAATTCCAATCTTGACTGCTTTATATCGGAATTTTACCATCTACATTGCTTTTGATGCTGCCTACGTAGCAACCTGCATCCACACAGGACAAACAAAAGAAGGGTGTTTCAGTTAGGTGACCCAGTTCTTTCCGACATACTTAAACCATGTGCTTATTCCGTTAAGGTTACCAAATTCGTAAGTTGGTCAGAATCAAGTGTTCACCTTACGGGAAAAACAAAACGAGAGCATCAAGGATGCTGTGGCTTACTCAGAGAGGTGTGGCGTTGAGTTGTGCAATGAGGGTTGAAACAAACCAATTAAGTGACCATTCCCATATCTAACGGCCCTTAACTGCATTTTTTCCATTTTTCAAAAATATTAAAAAAAACCTTTTTGTTTTGGGGGGGAAATTGCCCTAGATCTAACAAGTAAAAATAACGTACCACCTTTTTTGCGGTGCTCGTCGATGATCTTGTGGATATTTCATTGGACAAAAAGCTTTTTATTTAAAATTAAAGGGGGGCCCCCCCAAGTGAAATTTGTTCATTGTGTTAGGCCAAAAAAAAAAAAAATCAAGTTGTTCCAGAGTAGTCCAAAAACCTAAATTTTGTAAAATGACACTTTTTATTTGTATTCAAAAAAAAAATTGAAAAGGGCTTTCCAAAATGCTCAAAGTGGTAAATGGCAAGTCAAGACAGTGGCAAATCATACTGATTGTTCCAATTATAGTTGACAAACAAAAAATATGATTTTGGATATCACTTGGATCGCTTATAAAACTGAAACATTCTATCATCTGTTTTTGTCTTAACTGGCAAATTCTCCTCAGTTAATAAAAGAAAAACAACAAAAAAAATCCAGTAAAAATGGCTCCAAATTAAATGCATGTGGCCCCTACTTGGCAACAAACTTGAATCCCCTGCTGACGCCCATATGCATCAAACCCCACTGGCTCACCAACAATCACCTAACCATTGGATCCGTATCATCATACCTGGACTACCCCGCCACCATCAACCATCAACTCAATCACACCATGGAATACTGTATTTTTCCTTGTCCAACCACTGATTCTATGTATGCATCAAACAAGGGGGCAGCCAACACGATACAAAGGACCGAACTAATCTAGGTTAAAAAAACTAATTTTTGCCCACTTTATTGCTTAAGGTACGTGGTAGATCGGGTTTAAACAGTCAAATATAGATGCACTTGATGATTAGGAGGGCTTGTGTATGGCCCAGGCCAGGGGATTAGTAACAGAAATTATTTACAGGACTCATTAACTGCTGTTTTCTTCAACTTATTACAACTTTGAAGAAAAGAATTTCTGCATTTGACATCTTCACAATTTTTCAATTTTACCAGAAATTGTAGAAGTTTAAAACTACTCCTCGTTGACCGATATATATGGTCAGAATGGTCAGAGTTATAAACCCTGATCTATGTTATAAAGCCTAAAATTGAATTTAATAGCATTCCCCTTCCTGTCAGTCACCAAAGCACCACCAAATTCAACCATTTAATAAAGGAAAACTTTCACACCTGTCAACCAAGTATTATTCACCTGAGCCTGTCAAACCCAAGTACTTACAAAATTTTGTCAGAACAGGATATCCTTTAACTTTTGGTCTTTTTTCAATTTTGGCTTTCTGGCTTGCTTATACTCGATTCATCTGATATGTGACCCAGTACCATTTTTGCGGAGGTGAAAAAATTCGCAATGAGGCGCAGGGACTTATGTTAATCATGTTATTGTGAGGAATGTCAAGGCTGCTCGCTTGAAATACGCTATTGTGCGTTTCCATACAGAATGAATTTGATTTAGTGGCAGGTGAGGGGTTATAGACCGGAGTGTCCTCAAAAAAGAAACCGGGTGGCAAAAGTGCATTGAATTCTTTAATGTTCCTCTCCGAATGAATTGAATAGGTCCAAAACTCCAGGGGAACAAACGTATCACGCGAATCGACCATAATAAAACTTGTACGGGGGGGGGGGGGGGGGGGACGGTGGGGATTGATTTGAGGCCAAAAGAATGGGGTCTCCGAAACTAGGTTGTCAGTAAATTTAAGAAAATAAGCTGCGATCTCCCTCAATTCCCAGCATCCTTTTTTGAGGGGTTTTGACAGAAGAAAATTGGTAGAAGTGGCTTGGACTCGGGGGGGGGGTTTGGAAAACACGTAGGGTCTCTGGAATTGGTCCTAAAATGGGGGTCACTGCGGTCACTGGAAACTGAAAAAGCCTGAAAATGAGGGACTTATAAGTGGAACATAACAGACTTACTCTAGTGAGAAAGATCCCCCCCCCCCACCTGTAATTTAATTGTTTTGCTGTCATGCCCACATTTTGAAACATTTGTAATTTTATGTACCACATTTTAACATTAACCATTAACATTTAATTTCCAATTAACAACACCAAGACCAGGACACATGCAACACCAACCACACAAATGTACTACACATACACAATAGTTTTCATAAAATAATGACGTGGCATTCATAGGAAAAAAGAATAATTTTTTTCGTTGGCATACAAAGAAAACTTTCTAAATTTAGGAGGTAACATACTCAGTGTGACAAAATCATGTTATTGAACTAACTATACCTAGTGTTAACATTACTCGGGGCCTTCCTATATGAAGAAACGGCAGGAGTGTCAGGTCATTATAGCCAAAAACATAAACATCCCAGGCCTACACAAGCACATGTGGTGTATACTTGACAGTTACTGACCTTGCTGTCCAAAAAATGGTTACCTGTTTATTGGTAGTGCTTAGAGAACCTTACTCACAATGCATGCAAAGGATCGCCAGGACAACACAGTGACCACGAGTATTGACTATGATTTAGCTAACAAGAAAGTGTTACAAGTGTTAAAGTGTAACACTTTCTGTGCGTTTCGTGATAGTTATGCCCTGTTTCTGTCGTGTTAATGATTCAAGGGGGGTGAGTGTTTTGGGGCCCTAAAGACATTTTGCTCAACTCCTTCCATAATAACTGTTTTGTTGTCATACTGTGGAGTAATGGGAAATAAAAGTTTGATGAAACCATAGTGATCTATAACCCAGCCCCTCTCTGATAGACTTATTCGTAAGCCAAAAATACAACATTACATTACGGGTTGGTATTAGGCAAAAAAAAAAATTGATGTACCTCATCCGACCGACCCCTAATTTTGGAAATCAGGAAAAGGTTTTTTTTTTTCTTTTACTGTGAATACCGACCGTAATTGAAAAATCCTAAAAAGTTTTTTTGTTTTTCAATTTAACTTCTGAAATGTAAAAAAAAGATGATGTTTAAAAAAAAAAGTTTCTTAGCATGTTAGTTGGGGTTCATAATTACAAGATGCATTTTTGAGAAAAATCAACTTGATTTTTTGTGTTTGATTAACTTATTAATACAAACAAAATGTTCTCAATACAGTTTGCTATTGACATTAAAAAAAAAAAGAAAAAAAAAAGTTGTTCGGAACCGAACGACTCCCCCAACTCTAAAAAAGTCATCTCTGGACAATCATTTTTTTTTGGCCTTAGGATATCGACCCAATTTTTTTCAAGACACACTTGCATTGCGGACGTGCAAGCGGCTCTTTGCAGTACCGTCTGTGAAATTGCCAAAACAAAATTGGTCATTGTACTATCTGCAGGCTTGAATTTCGGCAAGAATCCGACAATCGATTCTCGCAAAGATTATCGTAAATTGATTTGCGGGCATCACGGTGATTCTCGTAAACTTTAGATCTTAACACAGTAGCGGATTAGATGATGTCCGCCAAAAAAATTTTTTTTTCAAATTTTTTTTGCGAATCAAGACTGATTCTAGCATCTGAACTACGATTCTACCCTGATCGATCACAATTTATTAGGGGTCTGACCCAATTTTTCTGACACACTTGCATAGATGCGGAAGTGCAAAAAAATCGTCATTTGTATAAACATGATACAAATTTTGGTAATTATTTGTCAAATTCAAAATAAAATTTTCGACTGTCCTAAAGACAATTTACTTTGTACATGAATTACAAAATGCACTTGCTGTGTGTGGCACATGGAAGGTCTTGAAATACAAACTGGTTTAGTGTGTTGTATGTAAGTATGACCAAGGAGTATAGTATGCCCATGAGCAGTATAAAATACTCAGGGGCCGGCGCAAGCGATGCGCGAGGGGCGGCGATCGCCGCACCACGTTTTGAGAAGCAACAAAAAAGAGCGAGAGAAAGAGAGAGAGAGAGAGAGAAAGAGAGAGAGAGAGAGAGAGAGAGAGAGAGAGAGAAGAGAGAGAGAGAGAAGAGAGGGAGAGAAAGAGAACGGGGGAGATAGAGAGAGATAGAGAGGAAGAGAAAGAGGGGAAGGGAGATCGTTCGAAAAGTGGAATTGAAAGTTCGATTGTCTTAAATAAGTATGGTATGGGTATTCAAAAAATAGGTAATGGCGGATCCAAGGGAGCCGTCGTCCCTCCCCCAACTCGCCGAAAAAAAATCAATGCGACAATGATACTTTGCCTACTTTATACGGTAAAATATTTTGTAACCCATAAAATTTCCAAATTTTTCGCGCTACGCGCGATTAAAGGTACAGCGAGAGGTGTCCCGAAAAGAAATTAAAATTCTGATTTCTGCACTAATGTAAAGCTTTCAATCAAAAAATATCCCCATGTGAAATGACTAATCTGAGATTTTCTTTGGTACAAAATTGTGAAATTTAGAATTGACTATATGTTTTACAGCCCATGTTTTACATTGAAATTAAGCAAATCAAAATCGTTTTTTTTTTACTTTCAAGGCATTTCTGTAGCCAAATACAAGGTAAGAATGCCTTGGATGCTGTTACACCGTGTTATGTAATAATTTCGTGTAATGTAATAACCGACGCGTAATGTAATAAATTTTGACGTGTTATGTAATAAAACGCGTAATGTAATAAAAATTTACGCGTAATGTAATAAAAACAATTGACGCGTAATGTAATAAAAATTTTCGTGTAATGTAATAAAAAAAATTGACGCGTAATGTAATAAAAATTAACGCGTTATTTTTTTTTTTTTTTTTTTTTTTTTTTTTTACTTTCAAGGCATTTCTGTAGCCAAATACAAGGTAAGAATGCCTTGGATGCCCCAAAATCTTTCGATGCACCTATAAGTAGTTATAGACCCGATTTCAGTGCAGGGCCTATCTTGGTTTGTTTCCCGGGGGATTTTAAAAGGGGGTACTCTCTAAATGCAAAAGAGTGCATTTCACCCTTGAAGAGTGACTACAGGGCCCACTCTGCAAAGAGTGAAATTTCATACCCTTCAAGGAATATGTCTTTAGTCAAATTTACTCTTGATATTTAAAAAGTTATAAAGTTGTATTATTTTGTAAATTATCAATAGAAAATTTGATGCAAAAAGGTTCTTTGAAAGGTGTGAAATTTAACTCTTTTTTGGAGTGGGCCTTGTAGTCACTCTATATAAGAGTGAAACTCCCTCTTTTGTATTTAGAGAGTACATATGGAACTCTTTCCAAGCATTATATAGAGGACAACTTGCATATTTCAAATTGTCAAATTTGCATGAGAAAATGTGTTGTGGAAAGCGAACATTGCAAAGGTTTCAAGCTTCCTGCACTCTCACCTCGTGTCGCTTGATATAGGAACTCTCCACGAACACGTTACATGGTGTAACGTGATTAATACAAAAAGAAATCAACGATACTTTACTTTTTACTTTGATCACACCAATTATAACATGAACCACTTGAACATTTACCACGAGAGCCCATCTAGAAAACACAATTTTCCCGGGCCCTTAGGGACGCACCATTAGACTTCAAGGGGGGGGATTCACCCACCATACGAGCAAACAAAACAACAAAAAACTTTCCCCACTTTCCAGTAAAAAACAAACTTTACCCACACCTTATAAGAGGTTTAAAAACTTGCCCCGTGGAAACAGAAAAAAATGCCCTGGTTCTTACATTGGAAAATACCCTATCACCCATAAAATTTGCAAAATTGTTCCACGCTACACGCGGTTTTAAAAAGTAATTACAGACCTAATTTAAGTGTAGGGCTTCTCCAGATTTGAGAAATGACGACAAATTCGTCATTGAACGTTGCGACCAATCTTGTACTACCTTTA
>JAMKCH010007055.1:0-32675 GCA_023653785.1 Ophioderma brevispina
GTACCGAGTAGCGCTTCTTTGTATGATGCAGAGTTTCCTAATTTTATTTTAAAAACTATATTTCTCAAGAATCCCAGGCTCATTTTATAAAAATTAGGCATAAATGTATGCCGTTTTTGATAAAGTTATACATTTTAAAGGAAATGTTAAATTAAAGCTGTGTTTTTAATTTCAATGTTAAACGTAAACGCGATAGTCTTTCATACAGGCCAGAACTTGACTAACCACCGATCATCTTTCAATTGGTGTGAAAGACTAAACATGGCTTGTGGCAAAACGATAGCGTAAAAATCAACGTGGCGGCTTCCTTAAATCGTCTACTGCTTCGAAAGTTATGCGTGAAAATGGTGTTTTCTTCGCAAGGAATACTCCAATGACCATGCAAACCATCTGGTACGTCATATTTAGGGATATTTCATTATATATGTTCCGATAGATTTATACCAATAAATCCCTTTAAGGTAAACAAGGGTCCTCGTCTCATTTTGTGGTATTTGAAGCGAGGAGGCGCCTTATTTCGAACGCTGAACCTGCTAAATGCAACAAACATTCACACCATTGACCTACACATGAGCATAATTATAGTAAAACACATTATTTACAAAATTTATGGCCAAGGATACATTAGATACGAAACTACAAGCAATGGCGGATCCAGGATTTGAAAAATGTCAAAATTACCGGGGGGCTGAAAGGCTGTAACTGGTCCATAATAGCTAAAAATGGGCTGATTTTGCAAGAATTTGCAGAATTACCTCCGCCCCCTCCCTGGATCCGCGCCTGACAAGCCCCTAAGGATATTACAACCTTTTATTACTTCTATTCTCTTACCACAAAATAATCAGATTTAATTAGAAAATTCAGTTTTCCATCCCACATATTTATTGTTATTATGATTATTTATGATAGCTGGTGCTCATGAAGCTTATCCAGAGTAAATGAAAGAGTAAATGAAAACTGCTTAATAAACTTTTTCAAGTTGTCATGCTGCATTGTAGTTAAAAAGCAGTCACAGCCTATTATTACAGAATAATGGGCAGTGAACTATAATCTGGCTCTTAATTTCTTGGACAGTTTAGAAATTATGTCCGCTTCCCCGCTAAAATGGCGCGCCATCATGTTGTACGTAGACGCAGTACAATCAAGGATCAACACATGCGTCTGTTATATGTCAAAAAAATTATGACCCCGAGTATAGTCGATTAAAATTTGAAGATTTGTCTTACCTTGAGCGCACGTGTGGTCCATGAGGGCACGTGTGGTCCATGAGGGCACGTGTGGTCCAGTGGATTGAGCGCTCGTCTCGCAATCCAAAGGTCGTGGGTTCGAGTCCCACTGCGGCCAACGTGTTGTGCCCTTAAGTAAGGCACTTTACCTTAATTACTCCTCTCCACCCAGGTGTATAAATGGGTACCAGCATTATTCAATGCTGGGAAAGTAACAGACTCGCTGTGCGGGAGGAGTGGCGAACCCCCCACAGCAAACATAATACGGAGGAGTCTGGCCCAAACGCTAAGGAAAGAGAGATGGGCACTTGCTCGGCACGAGACTTTACTTTACTTACTCACACCAATGATTTAATCGGTAAAGATTGACCGGTGGTGACAAACAGCCAGCACACTTTGAGAGACGATATCAGGTTACAGTTTCATTGAAAACCAGCCTAGGCGAGACATTCTAGAAATCAAGGGCAGGTTCCAGCCAGAATTGCCTGTCTCCCTAGCTCTTAGCATGGTTCAGCTTCACTGCGCTAAAACAATGAAACCACTGAAGTGAATCTGGGCTACTTCTAGCCCAGGTTCCCAAGGAAAGTGTTAATTTTTAATTTTACCATCTTTTATAACTTTACCTTGTGTCCAGGGAGGCACTCTTCTTTAAGTGGATGCTGTCATGTACCCTATCCACCGCACACTCCACAATGTCATTCACAATTTCACGCACCTACAAGCAATAATTTTGATTATCAATATAACATGTGATCAAAATTCTGGATAAAACTCACAGGAACAATTCTAAAAAGGCAATTACTTTTTCCTATCTTTTCTATATTTTATCTTTGTTTTCATCACATTTACAGAGACAATTACTCATCCTTGACAGCCTTAGTCATCCTAAAACCTGCCTTAAAAAGTTTAGATCTTTATAAACTGAACTAGCTGTAATGGTTTGCAATTATTATGTGTCTAATCTCACTAGTAGATATGATTTTCTCTGAGAGAAATTAGGCATTTTCTGTCTGTAAACAGACAGAAAATACAGTTGCAAATTGACAACTGTGATAGATATTCTTTTTTCTACATAAAAAATGCACCATCAGAATCAACTAAATTTTGGAAGTAAGCTTTTTTTGGGGAGTTTCCCATCTGACACACTTTTTTCCGACACACTATGAATTCGGAAACCTTAACGGAATAAACCTGTGTTTTATTCCTTAAAGGGTTTCCAAATTCATAAGTGTGACAGATGGGTCAGGTTACAGAAACTCCTTTTTAGGATATCCACTGAATGCTAAAACAAGGCAGTTTTTGAACCACTAATGTCACTTACTGTCACGATCCACCTTTACTTCACTCTCTGCACAAGTTGACCTCTAATGACCTTTGACTTTGGTATGTGACCTTTGACCCTACCATAACATGCTCTCTATGGTGCACCAAAGAACTGAGTTTGATGACAATTGGAGTTAAGGTGTCCATGCACGAGCAATTTGAAAAGGGTTAACTGAAATGTTAACATACACACATACATACATACACACACACACACACACACACACACACAAGCGGACGGATACAGAATTTGGAATGTGCCTCCAGAAATTCTTGCAGGCAAAACAAAAATTTGTTATAATCAGGAAATGCAGCTTTTAAGTTTTAAATTCACATACAAAAGCAATGTTAAAGATCACAAGTTCATGACAGCAATATAATATTTTAGAAGTTTCAGATTCACATTTTCTAAACCATACTCTCATCATGTAAAATAATATGAAACAATGTATGCATGAGATAAGATTATAGAGTTATGGGTATAATAGCCAACTAAATTGTAGCCTCATCATTAAATAGGTCAGGTTAACAAACTGAAGTGTTATAGACAATGGGGCGTAGACCAAATAACAAGCTGCATAACAAATTCCGTAGTCCCTTCAAAGGGATAAGACAAAACCTGGTGTAAAATTATTGATAAATTATTAACATGACATAACCGTCTGCTGCCCCAAATAAAACTTGCACATTTTCTTAAAAATAAATAAAATGTCACATCAATTTCTCATTCATAATATCAGTGACCAATGGTTATATATAGACTTCAGCAAACCATTAACTAAAGATATTACAATGGGCCCGGTATGCGGAGCCATTGTTATAGCCAATCAATCAATCAATCAACTTTATTTCAATATCATCACATAAATCTTACAAAGACACAAAAGACAATGATATTGAGGAGATGATCGAGAAGACAATGATATTGAGGAGATGATCGAGAGGCCAATAAGGCCAGATGTGATCATCCCCTAAACCTTAGTATCATACAAACCAAACAAAGACACACATACACAAAACAAGACATGCCCCAACAAAACTCATTCATATTCAGCTTTAAGTAGAGATTTGAAATGATTTCTAAAACACTTGATATTTTTACACGTCTTGATATTATTGTCCAAGAATTCCATAATTTTGGTCCAGAATTTCTCACAGTGTGATCGGAAAACATTTTCTTATTATTATTAATACTATAGTTGTGGGCATTTCTTGTATGGTATTTATGTATTTGGGCATGTTTTACAAAGTACTTCTCAAAAGGCTTTGGTAATTGGCTAGTATAGTGTTTGTACATAAACACTGCAAGTTCCAGCTTATATGTATCAAAGACGTTCAACAAATTGAATTTTGAAAATAATGGCCCAGAATGGCATCTATAATGACTATTTGAAATCGTCCTTTCAGCCCATTTTTGCAACTTAAATATTTTATCTAAATAGATTTTTATTAGAACTACCTACCCCATATTAAATACCATATTAATGTAAGGTAATACTAGCGTACATATAAGAGTATAATCATGTCCAGAGATACACAGTGTTTTTAAGTTTGGATAGTAAAACAACATTTCTAGAAATATTTTTTTTTGATATTTGATCGATGTGATTTTCCACGTAAGATGTTAATCGATGATAACCACCAAAAATTTGGTCTCGTGAACTATCTCCAATGCCACATTATCAAGTATACATTAAATATTTTGTAGCATTAACTCCAGTTTTGTCCTTGCCAACATTGCCTTTCATTTTTCCTGCTGGAATATTTAGAAGTTATATCAGGCGATCCTAACAACATATAATTGGTTTTTTGCTCGCATTAACCGACAATTTTTTGCCCTGAGACAGTTCCTTATCTCTTAGTAATTCACTATATTACCCTCAATTTTTCGTGGCTAATCTGGATGGGGGTACAGTAAGGTAGTATCATCAGCAAAAGACTACTTCCCAGCAATGGACACGGCATTACATATCAATTTACATATAAATGAACAACAAAGGACCCAAAATTGAAGCCTTGTGGTACCGCGCATTGTGTATATTTTGATAACCTGATCACATGATTGATATCGTACAAAATTGGGTTCTATTATCAAGTAACTTTTAACCATTCCAGGGCAATACCTCGAAAACCTTAATATTCCAGTTTAGCTAATATGTCATGTTAAAGTGTCACAACGCTTTGGGACAAATCTAAAAATATTCCCAACGTATTTCATTTCTTTCTACTGTATTACTTATTTATCAACTATCATGATTGCCAGATATTTGCATGATTATTATCTAATCATTCACATATGGAATCAGTCGCCAGATGTTATCACCTCCACGATTCGGGTTGATTTACAAAATACCCGTCCTCTTTCACAATAACTAACCGATTACCTTGATATAGGTTGTTGACCCCAAGTTTTCTTCTGAAGCGTGGTAAATTGAATACAAATGAAGTTAAGCATAAGTTACGGATTTTTATTCTGCCATCAGTTGTTAGGCAAAGCTTTGCCCGCAACATTCTGGCAGGAATGTTTGTATTTGCTTCCATTTGCATAATGGATGAAAAACATGGACAAAGTTAATTGAACAGCACTATAGAAGCTCAAAAAACAAAACAAAATAAATTATTTGCGAATGAGGAGGTATTTTGCGCTTACTCCTCAGTAAAAAGCTTCGTCTAAATCGACGAGTTGGTATAACACCCAAGTCTGTTTTCACCGCTATACAATATAACATGGTCCCACACTCCCAGTGAAAGGAATCTGAAGTGGGTTTTCTACACCGCACACCGGGCGGGTAATTGAATATCTTTAGCTCCAAGTGTTTGCTGAAGACTAGGTACTATTGTCACTGATATTGGGGGAATAAATTGAAGTGACCTTTTAAATCTTTTCCAACAAATGTGCAAGTTTATTTGGGGCAACAGACGGTTATATGATTTTGATAATTTATTATGAATTTACACTTGGTTTGCCCTACCCCTCCCCTTATGGGGACTACGAAACAACCGCAAAGAAGAACTGTCCCCAGCCTTCCTATTAGAAAGCTGATGGAATAAATGAGCACAGAACACTATCAATTCATCATACCTTTTCTTTTATTACTTTTGGAAATGTACAAATTTAAGGGGTTGTTCCAATAGGGAGGTTTCCGTCCACCTACCCTCTGACACACTTTTATCAACCACTTATAATTTCGGAAACACTTCCAATAATAACGCCACAAGGAGAGCCTTTTAATGTCAACTATCCATCATCAATTATGCACATTGGTCCAGTGGATAAGCGGTCCAACCCACACGCCCAAGGTTGTGAGTTCAAGCCACAGCTTTGGCCAGTGGTCTGCGCCCTTGATCAAGACGCTTACCCTCATTCTCCTCTCTACCCAGGTGTAAGAAAATGGGTACCGGCAAATTATTTCAACGTGTTGGTAAGGTAACAGACTCTCTGTTGAGGTGTACATCTCGCTACAGCAACATTATTTGGTAGAGTCTGGCCCAATCGCTTTTGAAAGAGAGATGACACCCGTGTCCTGTATACACGGGTCCATCCCCCTTTACCCTCACCTTTTATTAACAATTAAGTATATAAGCGGGGGTTTCCAAATGGACCCAACATTTTGTTTTTCGGTGCCATGTTTTAACGCTACCAATATTTTTTTCCCAAAATTTAGGTAATTATCAGTTGCGGTCATATGTTTTGGTTGAAAAAAAATTAAATCGGCATGGCATTTTCATGCTAATAAGCATTTTTTGTGGTGCTGTTTCACAACTTGTTTGTCCCTTACATCGTTCTGGAGTACCCTTTTCAATTTGTATTGCAGCAATGTAATGTACTGTTCTATCCGGAAAAAATGATTCAGTATTTGCCCCCTCCTTCAATGTGCATTTAATTCCGTAGGCTGCCAATTCATAGGTGGTTGGCCAATGCAAATTCTTTCCTTTTCTCCTATTATGAGCCAATTTTATGAAGAAGTGCTTTGGAAAGTGGTTTTCCATTTCCTGCGGAGAATTTTGTGCGAATTGCAAAATCATTTTTGGACTGCCATTTTGAAATCCATACCGCCGATTTTTCTTTTTTTTTCCTGTTATGTGGTCATGTTGATGTACCCCATATTCCATGTCAGATTTTTGGTAAAATTCCAACAAATTCCAGCAAAATGCTATTTTTTTGGGGGGGGTGATTCCACCTATACATCCCACCCCCATGCACCACAGGCTACAGAAGACCTTATGCACTTAAGTGTTAATGTACAATGCTGGACGCGTATTAACTCCCCTATGAAAGAATACATCTTCAACCTTTTTCATTCTCAAAATAGATTTCCAACTATAATTTCGCGGTTCTCGGCTTTCGCTCGTCGCTATATTCAAAGAATATAAGCTTTGTGCCGCCCCATGACCTTTGACCCTGGCACGGGACCGTTGATCTCATCAACATATGAGGGATGCATGGTGCACCTATGAGCAAAAGTTTGGTTCCACTTGAACTTCAAGTTTTTTCAATTTAGATCAATTTTACAAGTTTTAGCCCATTTTTTTTCAACTTGACCGCACATGACCTTTGACCTTTCAACATGACCCTTTACCGCATCACATATGAGGGATCCCTTGTGCACCTATGACAGAAGTTGGTTCCAATTGAAGTTGAACTTTTCAATTGAGTCAATTTAAAAAAAACTTAAAACAATTTTTGAACACACACCTACCCACATCCCCACTCCACACATCCACACATCCACACGCACATACGTTGCTAAGTGTCCTGCCAGCTAAGCTGGCGGCCCACAAAACCCACCCACAGCATACAGGATAATTCAACTTGCCAACCCTTCCAAATGAGCTTAAAATTGAATAAGAATTGGTGACTCATCCATGAGTAATTATTCGATTCAATGGTTGTAAGAGAGGGCATCCTGTGTTCTAACGTCTTGGTCTTCTGATACTTGCTTTCTATCATGGCAAAAAGAAATATCACAGGTGAACAATTAAAGACACTATCATGATTTGAAAAATAATTTGAAATTGGCAGGAATAGCTGAAAAGTGTAGGATAAGTCTGTTGATTTCTCATAAGTTACCCTTTTCCAACTGAAGATTGACAAAAAGGGAGAAACCGGCAGTGTTCCAAGATGCGATTCCCCATTCATACTTGTTGTTAGTAATGATCCGAACGGACGGTAAATTAACTAAAATTTCCGATTATGTCCTTATTAGGTTGCTTCTGGGTTCTTATCATTTGCAGGGGTAATGTTAGGATACCTGTACTTGTTCATCATGCACAAATCTGATTTTTGAGGAACTGGGGGGGCAACATCCAGAGGAATTCCGGGAGGAAAGGATGAGAAGGTGACGGAGGTAGGAAGAGCTATGTCGGGTGGAGGTTTTCTCTACGGGGATCGGGCAGAAGAAGGAAGCTTTTCGGTGGAGAGGGAAGTAAGCACAGGGACCGGATTTTTTCCGATTTCTGATTTAGCAAATCAACGATAGTGTCCTTTAGAGAAAGTAATCTATGATGATGATGAGGCAGATCACCTTTCGTGGTAAACACTTTACACTTAGGTGCCTCCAAAAAAAAACTTGTTTTGAATTGGCGTATCCCGACCGACCCTATTTTGACTGCCGACCCTAAATATTTTTAAAAATTTTTTTGTGCACAAAATGGTCATAAAACGCTGAAAGGCAAAAACAGGAATTTAAATGACGTCATACTTCGGGGGGGTCTCTAAGGATTTGCAGGAACATTCAAAATGAACAAATAAAACAGATGTGTTTACAAAAAACGTGAAATGTGGCCATTTGTTTTTTTGTATGTGTGGAATTATTGTGTGTTCTGGTATGTAAACATAAAAAAAAAAAAAAAAAACAAATCCGACCCTACCTACCCTATTTTTTTTCTATTTACGCCAATCAAACATTTTTTTTTTTTAGTCCTTATTCCAATGTTGTGTGAGTGCAAGAAGGTGATAAGTGCAATAGCTGCCATTTGTCAGAAATTCACATCAACCATACTCATAAGCTAAGGTCCCGTTCATCTTCCTGCATTGCGTGCAGTGCGCAATGCAGCCTACCAAAATCGTTACTGCAATCACTTGCAATCTGCAACGCAATGCAGTACTGCAACAAAGTTAAAATTAGTTTCACTGGCATGCAGCAAGATGCATGGGGGGCAGTCAGTGGTGCAGTAGTATGCCAATTTTCCTGCATCGCACGCAGTTTCCTGCAACCCTGACCTGCAGTGACCTGGTTGACCTGCATTAAATCGATTAGGGTGCAGCGGAAGTGACGGAACATTTCATTAATTTCTGCACAGCAATGCAGTGCAGTGGAATTATGAACGGACCTTAAGTCTTTGGTCGTGGCTCTTGGAATGGTTCTTCGGGCGACTGTTGCCTTCAGAACCATTTCAAGAGCACTGACTCAAGGAAAGATAAACTGAGAGCTATCCTAATACAAGGCAGGCAAAGGCGAAGCCTGACGCCGAGCAGAGCGAGGCGTCTTCGTGCAAATAGCCATACTTCTGTGCAAGCATTATGTATGTCAAATATTACCAGAATGTGGTCATCGTATGGGGTGAGTGTATACCACTAATTACTTGCTCGTGCCAACATTATCTGCCAACCGAACACTTGCTTTAAACCACAGTACAAAGGCCCGACAGTAACATAAATTCCTCCAGACATTAGTCTCACATTTCTTTGACCACAATGTATTGGAATGGTGCCCTTACTATTTATTCCCCAATCAGTTCCCAGGAAAGTTACGGAAGATACATCCAGGAAAATAAAGAAACACAAAACACACACAATAAATGTGGAAAGGCAAGGCGTAGGAGATCCCCATAAGAGAGCGCTGTACCACATCGTATACAGGGACTGTAGCAAATAAAAATAAAGTGCAACGCCTTGATGAAAGGCTACTAAAATGTTGTACTGTATAAGTAGAAATTTTCGCAAGGCTTTTATTTTCGCGAATTTCGCGAATAAATTTAGAACCGCGAAAATAAAAACTCGCGAAAAATAATGTACTTCCAAGAAATGCTAAAAAATGGTAAACACAAAACACTGTACTGTAAACAGCATCCGGACTTCATGGGGTAGAAATTTTAAACAGCTTGAAACATTACCCAATATATACCTACTACATAACACCTTTGTCATTTTTCCCGTAAAACAAAACTCGAGATGAGAAATTTAAAAGAAAAATCCAAATTGAAGACCATAAAATCTTGCCGCGGCCGATGGGGTACAAAAAAAACATATGCCTCGATCTCAACTTAACATCTGAAATATAATGGTGCTTCTCATGTGCATTTTTACCTTTGACCCATGACACTTTGGCATTGTTTTCGGGGTCGGGGGTACGTATAGTTTAAGATTGTGTTGATATTCGCATTCGGACTTCTACTAAACTTCATAGTAACACACTGAAAATCTGTATTAATTCAATCGGACGACGCTATTAAATCGGTGAGGTCCTGGAAAGTCGCACGGCGATTGATTGTACCGCGACTAAAATAACGGAGCAAATGGACCGACAAAAGAGATGTGGATCTGGGAAGAAACCCGGGGCATGGGACATGGTGTTTATCACGGAATTAAGAGTGTCGAACGGGGTAGATAAGCCACAGAAAACGGGGTTGCAGCATAAAAAATGATAATATGTACGCACTTTATTTAAAGATAAAATAAATGAAAGCACTATTCAGGGAGATGAAATTTTTTATATTTGGGGTCAATGAGTAAGTTTAGTGCGCATTCTGTTAAAAAAATTTTGACAATCACGAAAATAAAAACTCGCTAAATTAACTTTTTGTTTAAAAAAAAAAAAAAAAAAAAAAAAAAAAAAAAAAAATTATACATTAATATAAATTGATTTGTTTTAAAAAAAATTTCCCTCTCAGGAAGTGAGGAGGGGGATACACTAGACGTCGATTACCTTACCCTCCGCGACCTGGACTTTTGCACAAATGAGCAGTTGGGCCCGGCCCCAGAAAACAAGCTTACACACACCACACACATTAAAAATTTCGCTACCGCGAAAATAGTCCGCCGATTAGCGGCGCATTATGTTTCGGCAACTCACCGCCCATGCGCAGAGAGTCGTCCTTATCCCACAATGTTTCTCCCCATGTGTGTACAACACAACCTTCCCGAGACCTTCTTGTGGGTGGGAAAACCATTGGGGGGTCGTAAGGTCGCGAGGGTAGGTATCGATCGTTGGGATCACACTCGCCACTGTCGAGAGGCGAATAACACCCTGCGCTCTCGATAGCTACCCTCCGCGACCTTACTTTGCAACAGTATCCCACTGGTTAGTCTCAGGGTGGGAAAAAAAAGGAAGGTACGGGGAGGTAGTCACCGCGACTAGCGTATCCCCGATCTCCACCGAGAGCCTTACCTAGGAGCTCTTAGCTAGCGCTCACTTTTCTACAGGCACGCAGTGCTGCCAGTAGCAACATCCCCTTCTCCGCACCACCAGAAGTCTTGAAGGTAAACTCTCTGAAACGTGGTCGCTGAACTCCAACCTATAGTATCCATGATATCCGGATTGAGGAGCCTTTTTGTAAAATGCCCAGGAGGAGGTGTGAGAACGTACATCATGGGACCTAGCCCAAGAGCCGCCCAACCGATCGTGATGTTTTGGTGTGCGCTTCGGATGGACGAGGCAACCCAGCGGCCTAACTGTGTCTTCGCTGCCGGACCATATGGAGGGGCCGTTTGGAGATGAACAGCTGGTTTGTCTTTCGGAGCCCTTCGGTACGAGTTAATCGGGTATCCATTTTAGAGACCTGAACGGGAACAAGGGTTTCACGGACCGTCCTGCAGCCTAAGGCCAGGTCCGGGAGAAATAATGGGCGTGGTGTGAAAGGACAGGGTCTGATTCTTAGGCGCGAAACCCCGCTCGTGAGGAGGGACACGCCGTCCTTCGACCACCGCAAGTGAGCCTAGTCAATGGACAAGGCATGTATAGTCGCGAACCCCGTCGCCCCGAAGCGACTGCCACGAGAAATGCGTCTTCCTGGATAATCAGGGAGACTGGGCTATCTCCAGTGGCTCGAATTCCGCGGACGCTAAGACAAGGAGCAATAGCGGGAGATCCCACTCCGGAATGAGGTGAACATGAACCGGGGGACGAACCGAAACATGCCATTAAGGCAGATTCGTGAGGATCGGGCTGTTCGAGATGACTGTTGCCGTCTCTGAAGCCCCATGGAGCGCCCCAATCGCGCTACGGTAGCACTTGACTGGTTGGACGCCCAAACCCTCGTGGGAAAATTTCCGTTAGGGAAATCCCCATCTGGCCCTACCATTACGCAGACAGCGGATCGATCTACGATTGGCGAACCATATATAGAACCGGCGGAGTCGAGAATCGTAAGATTCTATAGTTGACTGCCGCCTTGCCTGAGCAGCGCGCGCGGCAGGCTGTCAGAAAGTCCCGCCTGAGTGTATGGTTGGCGGAGATTAATGCGCCAGACAGTCAGGTTGAGGCGCGGATGGTACGCTTCCGGGAACGGACGTGTCGGACTGGAGGACGCTTATTTCAGATCCCCGCGCTGAGGGAGCAAGACGGGGCCTAACTACGTAAGACTATAGAAGCCGTGGAAACCACAGCGAGCCGGCCCACATGGCGGGGCCACCAACAGAACCAGGGGCAATTGTCGGACCCGAGTTACCTTTAGAGGACTCTGCGGTATCATCGCAAGGGGGGAATGACGTAGGCAATGATCCCCGACCAATCCGCCACCATTGATCCCGACCCACGGCTCTGGGATATTGACTCATGAGTAGTATGCCGGAAGCTGTTGATTCACGGCGGAGGCGAATAGGTCCACGTGGGGAAGCTGTAGCCTCTGAAAAAGTGACCGGCAAGCGCCGGCAGGAGGCGCCCTTCCCCCTGGACGTCCCCATCACCTTAGATGGCGCCTTGATTTGTGAGTGCCATTCCGGCGAGAGGGCGTAGATAGGACATTCTACACCCCTGGTACATGTGTGGCCTATTCAGGGTATGCCCCACCGCCTGCAACATCCAGGAGCCTGACTGCCTCCTGCAAGAATGGGTCCTTGTCCTCACTCCTTGTTGAGGTAGGTCACTAGTCTGTCAGGTTGAAAGGTGAATCTGGTCCGGGCGACCCAGTGCTTCAGTGCCAGGAAGTTTGCCCACAGCTCGAGCACATAGATATGATGGCGAGCTTGAATGGGCGACCAATGGCCTGACACTTCGTGGGGCCATAGGTGGGCCCCACCCCGCCTTCGAACCATCGGTTGTCAGCGTCCAGAGGGATACTAATTTACTGTAAGGGCGCTCCCTCCTCCTAAGTGCGTGATGGTCCACCTAAACTGACGGTCGGGGGCCAGCTTCAGGTGCACTGGAATCCGGAGGGACATTGGGTGGAACCAGGATCGGAAGTACCCGAGCATGTGGATCTGGATTCCCATCATGCGGAAGCGGCAGGGTGAACATCCCCTGATGAGGCTGGCCATGAAGTCCAAGGAGCCGAAGCCATAGCATGGCTGGGACCGAATCCTGCTCTCCAAGATTGCTCGGGCACACGTCACAACCGAGGCTACTCTTTCTGACGGGGGCCTCACTTTGCACAAAAGTCCAATCTCGCTCCCAGAAACTGGGGGTTCTGTGGAAGGCGAGAGGATGACTTGTCGGGTTGACGATGAAAAACCGAGAGACCTTAATAGTCTAGCACCTTCTCGACTAAAGCATTGGAGCCTCTGAGAGGATGGCGCCACCAGTAGCCAGTCGTCTAGGTAGACGAAGAGTGTCCTGCCCCCTCGCCTGAGGAACTCCGCTACCAACTGTAAGACACTGGTGAAGTCGTGGCGCGGTCGACGGACGAAGGCAGGACACCGGAACTGTAAGCAACTCCTCCTAAGGCAAACGGAGCATTTATGTGAGGATTAGTGCACGGGGACGTGGAGATATAGCGTCCCTCAAATTCCACGGGGCACCCCACCCATCATGTTGGAGGACCCCGAGAACTGCTTTCAGGGTTTCCATACGGAAGTGTGGGGGTCTGACAAACCTGTTTAAAGGTTCAGATTTAGATGGGCCTCACTCCCCCGATTCTTATGTGGTTAAGAAGAAGGTTGGAATAGAAAGGCCCTCTTGATGGATGCGAGAGGCATTCACGGCACGTTTGGCCGAGGCAGCATCTCTTGCAGGGCGAGTACGCTTGGCCGTGTATCTTGGAAGAGGGGTGAACCTCACTCCTCTGAATGGGGGAGGGCAGGTTGTGAACCGATGCGGTACCCGTGGGTTAACACATCTAGGCCCAAGGCGGGTCCGAGGTCAATGCCTTGCCACGCTCTCAGCAAACTCCATGAGGCGACCGCATTCTCTACCCCAATGGGGGCGAGATTGTGAGTTGGGGGTGTCATTAAGCGACATGTGACGGCCGGCGTGACCCCCCTAGGGCCTTTGGGCTGGCCTCGACTTTTGCGTTTACCTCTGTAAGTCTATGGCTCCTCCGGCTGGGTTTACCCGACGCTTACGCTGGAGCACCTCCTGGTTCTGGGGGGCTTGAGCCCTGGTAGGGGGTAGCGGCTGGCTGAAGCGCCCCATGAGGGTCCGGAGGCTTTTGGGCCTCGGCTCCCAAGAAATGGGGCTGTCGGTTTACCTTCTTTCCTTGCTTGCCCTGAGCGCCTGACGACCCGGCTTTTGTCGCCGAAGCGGCCTCGTTCGCTCCAGCTCTTTAGTCTGGGGGAAGGCCATTGACCTCCGAAAAGGTTTTCCCCGTGGGCCGCCTCAGCATTGCCCGGGTGAGTCCGTTAAGTTCAAGCCTGGGCGACCAGGCTGGCATCTGGATCCTCACCGACCTGGCCCCTATACGAGCGAAATGCTCGGCGACCAGGATTAATGTCCGACACCACGTTGATCGTCCTATCAGTGGCGGCTTTGGATAGCGACCTGTCCGGTTCCGTCAAGGACCGTGCCAGGTGGGCGCAAAACCAACTTGACCTGCGGCGTTGAGCAGGCGAAAGGCAGTCCATAGCAAGGGAGTCAAACGCCTCACAGCTCCCACCGTCCAGCTCCATATTCCATGGTTGAACCCGGAATGGGGCGGGGGGCTCGAGATTTACCCCCAGCGCCCTCGACCGCTGGGGGAGAGTCTGAAGGGGGACCGCACCTCGAGTTTCGGTCCCGAGTCATCTGCCGGAAGGCAGGATCTGGGCACAGCGGTGTATTCAGGAAGGGAGAGTCCTCTTCCCGCTCGGGAAAGGGCTGTCCCGTATCCAGGGGGGGAATCCCTGTCCACCTTCCCCTCGGTGTGAACCGAGCAATGGTGGTTCTATTAAAGATCCCTTGACAGAGGGTATGCAAGGCATTGAGCTCGGAGTCTTGGGCGGAAGGGCTGTCAACACGAGATCTGACACCACCTGCGGGGGAGATTTAAACACCAGCCTTGCAGCGCGGCGTCCGAAGAGGACCACCGCGGAAAAATGGGGCGAAACTCTAGGGTGTAGACAGCCGGTCTCGCAGCTGAACCTTCACCGACTAGTAAGACGATGGCGGGCCTGTATGGGCGCCCAGGCTCTGCAATGGGTTTCGTAATCCCATGCGAATAGTTCCTCCGGCTCTGCTCCTCCGGCTGAAAGTGGCCGGGTGATTGACGCTCCCTGGGTGGGGGTATCCATCCGAGGGAACGCGAAACTGGGGGCGGGGTCTCCGGAGGAGGGCTGAGGCCGTTGCAGGTCGGAGTAGCCTGCAGAGTGAAGCCATGTTGCCAATCGATGCCAAGGGTGATGCGCCCAAGGGGCAGGAACGGCATCGGCGGCTGGTCCGGGATGCCTGTTTTCCTCACCACTTTGTGGGAGGAATTAGGAGGGAAGGTACACGGTTTCGCCGTGAGGGCCTTGCCACTTAAAAGAGGGGGAAAGGAGTGAAGATAGGACCACCCAGCCTCCCGTCTAGGCCCTTGTGTGGGGCGACGGAGGTTGGGGTTGATATCCAGTTCGACCGTCGGTCGGAGGGAGGACCCAGGGTTTGGTCACTAGAGTGGAAGGGGCCACGCTTAGGATCTTTATGTATGATCGACTGGTTCGTCACCGAACAGATCGACGCCTGGTCCCGTCCTGGAATATTCCGGGCGGGAGTACGACCCGATGGTCGGGTCCACACTCCCCTTTCGACCTGACTGTGTCTGGTCGTTGTAAGGGTGGAACGCGACAACCATCCTCGACGGAGGAGCGGGAAGGGTCTCCTACGTCGGAATCAGCTCCATCCTCTCCCCTTTTGAGGAGGGAGGTGGACGCAGATCATCCACCGAAACGAGCTCTTCTGCTTGTCTTTTCACTGGCTTTAGCTAGCATCATGCTAATAGCTTCATCCGGACCCTGTGGAGGCGGTCGTTTGCTTAGCGGCGAAGCTAAGACCGTTCGGGGGGAGCTTGAGTTTTGGCGGCAAGGGCCCCTCCGGTCGGCTCAATCCCTAAAGGAGGAGGGAGAGCTGACCCAAGAGTAAGAGGGTTCTGCCAGCTAAGTAGCATAGATTAGAATGACCGGTACCCATGCGGGGGGTGAAGGGTTTGGGTCTCCAGACGAGGCCCAGTGCGATGTCCCGGCATCTTGAGGGAAGACCTGAGCCCTGGTCTTGGCCTGGGTCCCCGGCTGGATAAAGAACTCGACCTGTGGCGGGGCTTCAAAGCCCGCCCTCGGCGAGAGCGGATCCAGGGTTCACCC
Organism: Ophioderma brevispina; assembly: GCA_023653785.1. Lineage (NCBI taxonomy): Eukaryota > Metazoa > Echinodermata > Ophiuroidea > Amphilepidida > Ophiodermatidae > Ophioderma > Ophioderma brevispina. The sequence continues at coordinate 16,237 of JAMKCH010007055.1, forward strand.
TGTTCGTGGTCCCGTGTTCTGAGCTCCGCTCCCGACCAGGCGCTCGAACTGGGACTGGCTTCGAATGCCTGCCCTCCAGGGTGCTGGTCTAGGGAGCTGGTCCGGTAGGGTCTACGACCTGCGGTCTCGACCATGACCCCCCCCCCCCCCCATGTCATATCCGACCGTGAGCTCGACCTCGAGGATGGCCCTGAATGCCTGTCCTCAAGGGAGCTGGTATAGGAAACGACTGGTGGGTCTCCGACCTGGGATCGACACGAAACTGGGCATCCCCGACCGTGAGTCGACCTGGGATGGGCTAGAGAGGCCGCCCGAGTGGGGAGATGGTCAGAAGATTACCTCGGTAGAGGCGTTCCCGACCTGTTCCGACCTGGGCGCCTGCTGGGACCGTTGAGTCGACATGGGGGGGGCCTTGGGGGCCTGCACTCGAGGAAATGCGCAGGGATCACCTGGTAGGGAGGCTCCTCGACCCACGTTTGCCGTTCGGGCGCCTTTTGGGTCGGCCTCTGGATGGCCTGACGTCGCGTCTTTTGTGACGGAATCTCCTTCTTGTCCTTCGACCTGCCCAGCTTAAGTTGGTGGGTCGAACCCGGGGGGGTCCTTCTTTGAGGACCAAGCGCACCCGGGGAGTTTCTTTAGAGACCTCTTCAGGAAAGAGCGGGAGATCAAGACACGGTGGGGCAGACGTCAGGGTGGTCGAGGGGGAGCCTGGGGGTCTATTCCCTCTGTCTGCTTTCCCCGTGGGGGGCGCGCTGAGGGAAAAGACTTACCTGATACCCGGGCGCGGAGTGGCTTATCGGAGAGACAACATGGGGGATTGGGGGTCCCCTAGTCCTTGTGACGGCCCTCCAAGCATAGGTTCTTCCGGGACTGGCCTTTTTGGCCTTGAGGCATGTCCTACGTACCTCAAAGGCCTGCCACTGTTCGTCTGTCCTTTCAGCGATGGTGCAAACTTGTCCCGGGTGAATGTCCTGCACACCGACACAGGGCGTGGGGTTCCCTGCTAGACAGGAACCACTGCCAGTTCTTGACATCTGGGTTTTTACTGGTTGGAGTACAAGATTGGTGTGGCTTTTGAGTGGTACATATCTGTAAAATAATAGAAAAAAATAACAAAATTAGTACCGGGAGAAAAGACCTGGGAGGCGAGGGGTACCCACCAAAATAAACCAAAAAGACCCGACCCCGAAAGAATACTATCATAGACCGGAGGGATCCCGTGGGATTGTTTGCCATTTCTGCCCTTTTTCTTAGAGTTCCAAGGACCTAGGGAAGGAGGGGCCCATCCTCCCCGTAAGAAAGAGGTGAGAGAGAAAAGAGATGGAGGCAGAGCGAGCAGAGAACCGAGGAGGAAGAAGGAGGGAGAGAGAGGGAAAAGAGAAAAGCTGGTGAAGAAGGAGGCGGGTTCGGGGGGGGGGACCACATCCATAGGTCGGGTAGGGAAAGAAAAGGAACATCATAAGGGCAACAACCAAACAACCAGACCACGGGAGAGACGAAGCCGGATGTGTCTCTTTCTAATGGGGGGGGTTTGTTCTGCTTTGGTCATTTTGTGGGGTACCCCCCTTATCTTTTTCTGTTAATTCACACTGTCATTTTTTTGCCTCTCCCTCTTCACACCTCCCCCCCATTCTTTTTTCTCAGTCCACACCACAATATATATGTGAGAGGGAGGGGGCTTATTAGCCGCGCCCTCCCCGGAGACGGACCCTAATACAGTCGTAGTCCCGAAATTTTACATAGAAACTTAAGACGACTCTCTTAAATCCAACCGGACCTCACTAATTCTCCTATGTAAACTCGATTCATGGGGATGGTATGGGGCGGGTATTTTTGGTTAATGGGTAAAGCCACCGACCTTTCGCCTCAAGTTATAGGCATTCAGCTACCCATCATCCCCCTTCCGGGACTGGAAGGAGAGACACAAGGAGAGGGGGGGGTCAGGGGTGGACTGACTCGCCTAGTGAACGCGATCATGGGAGGTATGGGGCGGGGTAAGGTAAAGCCACGACCTTCCGCCTCGAGTCTATCTCGAGTTATAGGAATCAGCGAACCCTTCGACCCCCACGCCCAAGCGGGGGGCGGACCCCGAGCAATACCAGGGGAGGGGGCCGGGATAGGGCTAGGAGGGGAAAAGGTCCCCCAACCCCTTCCCGACTCAAAAGGGAGAACCTGGGCCCGCCCGGGCCCAGCAAAAAAAAACCCAGGGACCTGAAAGGAAGACCTTATTTAGGCCCACTTCCGGTTTGAGGAGAGGGGGTCCAAAACACATTTAGATCCGTCCCAAAACATCCCTAGTGCGATGGGGGGACTCTCGGTAAAAAACTCCAACTAAGTGGCATGGTCCCAATTTGGGGTGACCCCCCCACCCAACATCTGCTCAACCTGCCCCCCAAAATCCCTCTACGGGGGACCCAGGAACACCCCCACACCCCAGGATAGGCCCCCGGGGGTGTGGGAGCGAGCCCAGGGGGCACAAGGCAAAACATCCAAAAAAATTTATGGAACCCCACAGGCGCACCATACCTGAAGTAAAAACATGGAATATAAGCCTGAAAAGATAAGATCAGGATCTTTTTACCAAGACCTAAAAAATAAATCCCTATTTTTTGACCAAACGTCCATCTCATAAAAAACACCGTTTTTGAGGACGAGGCTTACCATACAAATACTCAAAACATGGCTGGGTATATAGGCTAGAATTTGGTTAAACTTTTACTGGCCCTAGCTGATCAATTGAACAGGTGAGAGAAGGCTGTAAAATCACCGTTTTCAGGAAAACGTCCTCGTCATAACGAAGGAGGATAGAAGTGGATTACAAGATGGGACCGCACAAAATCTCGGGCTGGGATAGGCGGTCTCTTACATGAATACAATTAGAATACGGGAGAAATAAAACAGCGAAAATTTCATCTAACTCGCCGAATAACACAAAAACTCTTAGGCTACGTTTGGCCAAGGATACTTATGTGCTCGAATTTGACGTTTCTTTCTGGTTAGTGCAGCTATTTGCCGGAAGATTGGAAAGATTTATTCCGGAGGTAAGGAGTCAGCTGATAAGTGCTCCCAATTTGGAGAAACAGTTTGATAAGGACGACTCACTGAGCATGGGCGGTGAGTTGCCCGAATAATAGTGCGCGCTATCGGTGGACTATTTTCGCGGTAGCGAAAAAACAAATTTTAAAGATGGTTATAGAGGTTATGGTCGGGCCCAAATGAGCCATTTCTTGCAAAAGGTGAGCGGAGGGTAGATATCGAGAGCGCAGTGTATCCCAAAACACTGTAAAATTTGGATGAAAGGGTTCCGATTTGTCCAGCTCACAAACGTAAAATATGCACCGAACTGGGCACATAAATTTTGTAGTCACTATTTAAAGAGGGGCAATCACGAGCAGGAAGTGAGTACAGATAATCTGACCTGTCCAAAAGTGACCCTTTACCTGACCAAGCAAAAAATCGCAGTAGGTAACAAAAGAGGAAAGCGGGAAAGCCTCGTTTCGCCAAGCATATGAAGAATTCTTGAAAAAGGACTAAAGATAGCACTCAGGCCATCCACATCATATCAAATTTGGAAGCTTTTTTTGATGATTTGGTGATATGGTCAATGTGAGGGAAGGAAAATAGTAAAATGATCGGGTCACCACCTTTAATCCTTTGAACCCTGACTTGTATACTCAGTACTGTGGACCCCACCTGGAGGGGGATTTTATAAAATTTGCATAATAGAATATTTAATATTAATTTACTCGGTATAGAAAAATTGGTAAAATTAAAATTTTGCAAATATTTGTTCAGTAATCTGCTTATGTCTCTTTTCCACTGGCAAGAGCGGTTTGAAAGGCTCATTATATGACAATACCAGAATAAATCAAAAAAATATCAACCAGCGACCACACTTGTGGACAACTGATTATGATATTTATACCATGAGCTTACTCTGTGTAAATTTTACAAACTTTTATTGCAGGTTCTAAATATGATTTTATTAACAATCGTGTACAACGTTCTCTATGGGAAATTTACATATAGAGGGTGCTTTATAAACATATAATCATGACCTTTGCAGGATTATATGGCAAGATTCCAGCACTGGTGTTTCGATTGCAGAGGTAATAGTTCTTCATGTCCCTACTTATATCATTTGTCAAACTTGTGTTCACCACTGACTTTATAAATTGCTTAAAAATAAGAGAGAAGCTTTGAAGGGGACAAAAGCTGTGGAGCATTTTGGGCGCCATTCATTCCTTAACTTAGACCTGCCTTTTCACCACCAACTTTGACCCATCGCGCTACCCCCCATGTCCATTGACTGCAAACGTGGTTACCACCAGCATTTACCCCTGCTTGACTATGCATATCATTTTTGGTGTATCATATAAGAAACTGAAGCCACCTAGCCGCAGAGGCTTTTTGTTTGGACAATTTGTCGAAGAAATATCACTAAAGTACCGGTAAAACAACATGCGACATTATGCAAGTCGCATGATCTCAAATTGGTTCATATGACCAACACAGAGTCAACATGATTGCAATAATTCTGTGGCTGGCAGCCGGCCTTTTGGGTTATTGGACTTCACCTGCTGTGGTCAGATGAAGGCCCTATCGGGGTCAAACGATTAACATTCACACATTAATATTGATAGCGAGATACGTAAGCCTGAGCGGAATTAATAATATGAGAAAAAGCATGTTTAAAAAACATTGGTTAGCCGAGCATGAAATGTAAGAATCACCCATGGCTTTATACGTTATCATACAATATAGATAGCTCTTGACCGCAGAAACAAGGATACAAACGTGGACTGGTAGGGAGATGGCTGACGAAGTGTGGATGAATATTGGTCAGACAAAATGTTTTAAAGATGCGACGTAAACTGGTTCAAAACCGAAGACGAGTCTAAAGAATCACTCTTGTTTATTACCTCTTTTATTAACTACTATCCAAGGTGCTGATTAAAGTAGAAGAAATAATTGCACCACAGAGCAAAGCTTTATGGTTGTCGGATCTTAAAATACTGATGTTGTTTTATTTGCAGGTGTAAGAAACCTCTGTATTCTCAAGTTGTACAAAGATCTGATGCACAAAAAGAAATGTTCAAGCCAATCTTCAACGAGCCAGCTAAGCATTCCGATTAAATTATTATAAAAGTCATTAAACTTCAAGATTATACTTCTAGTTCTGAAATGTTCTGAAAGCGGAACTTGTTTGAAATCGAAGATGCCAGCTAGGCATTTCCGAGCCAGAATTTAAATAATAACCTTTACAAATTTCGTTCCATAAAGATAATTCCCAAAATCGCTGTAAGGTGTTCATGACAGCGACAGTAACTTCTTTGTTTTGGTATGGAAAATGCAGGGTTTACATGCATCAGTACTGTTATAAGCTGTCTGGATCCGTGAGCGTCCGCGCTGTAATGTGCGCCGGACGGATAATAAAAACAATAAGCGATCGCAATATGTCTCGGACGCTTGTCAGCCGATGAATAATTCCATATTCTCTGAATAGATGCTCCATTTGTACATACCGAGACTTTATTCCTAATACAAATATCATAGGACCCATGGCGGTCTTGCAAGCTATTATTTTGGAAGATAGATTCAGAGTTAACCTGAAAACATCTACGATGCAGCACAATATGATTTCTTATATACATAAGAAAAACTTGGTGCCATACGGGAGGGCGGCAGAAACACGGTGCGAGAGTGCTCGTCCCCAAATTCAGTAGCGGTTACAAAACAAATATATACAAACATGGACTTTGAAACAATCGAATTATCAAGGAATTTGTAATACAAACACGGAAGTATAAAAGATACAAAAGATATATTACAAGATTTTGGGGCCTGCATATCAGAAAGCCATCTGGGTTCCATGAGGGGCCTATTGAGGAGAACTTGGCCAGAAGACCAGAAGGAAAAAACGCCTACAAGGGGGGATGTTAAGCCTCCGAAGCGTAGTACTCCACCCCATCGGACGAGGCTACGCAGCTCATGGGGTTTGTCAAGACATAGTGATAGCGCTACAAACAGGGTGTTAAGCCTCCGAAACGGCCGGTCTCTCACGGACAGGACCTCACAATGGTTGCCCCATAAAATGGGGGTTGTCATGCTACAAAGATCCCTGTGGTTGGTACACTCTGCCTGTCACGCCCACCCTCGCCCTACGCCTAAGGTACCTCCGTGTACCTCACTTGACGACTGAAGTCCAACTCAATTAAAAAGCTTCAAAATATTTGGCAACTTGAGCTCTTCAAGAGCACGTCTGGTCGTTTTAAGGTTTAGACCCAGAAGTGATTAGTAGAACGTTATGACGTTGTTATTACCAGTTTCTAGGCGTGACAGGGCGCGGGCGTGGGAAGGGACGTGGGCGTGGTCTCACCACTGGAATCGGAATACTAGGGGGGGGGGGGGGGGGGGGTGACCTCATAGAGTAATCTGAGATTGGCGAACTTGGTCCTAGACCTTTGACAAAAGCCCTGTTTGATGAAACCATATTTTAGAAATTGATTTAATATGGTGTTAAATACTGAAAAGTCGATGGACATTTGACAACAAAAGTAATTTACGAGCGTCAATTCATACTTGAACTGGACATAATTTCGAAAATGATGAGCCTAGCACCGCAGAGATAGTGTGAATTTTGAAGGTAACTACCTGATAGGGGGAAAAAGACTAATGAAAAGAATTCGCGAACACGCTTTAGCCTAACAAACCCAAAAAATGGCGTAGTACACAACAAACTTATTCTAAAAGGTGTTTTTACAAAAAATATCAGTTTGCAATGATTTGACCTTATTTGGGGGGAAAGGGAGAGAAGGTTTTGGTAGTTTTGTGACGTTACGTGCTAAAAATGAAAGGTCCGAATAGTAAGAGAAGGACTCATGAAGCATTTTAAAGATCGCATTTGCGATCGTGAGAGTATAAAGTTTTTGGCGTATTGTTCTGAGAAGTAGGGGAATATGCAGGTACGGATCGGGTGGTTGGGTTCGTTAAGTTGTTAAATGGTTCAGAATAGATAAAATGAACAGGTGGGGACATAAGGGGTGCGGAAAAGACGGGGGCAAGAATCACAGACTAGATACTAGACGAAAAGTACGAAAGTATTAAATATGATTATCCAAATAAACAAAAGAATATATTAATAAACAAAAAGGAAAAGGCACTATCTGGGACACTTGCCCTAGGGAGTTCTCATTTCTAAATATTCACCATTAACAAGATTACAATCGGCTTAGTTTGATTTTGGCAATATTCACCACACAGGTCAGAATAGACTGAGCAAGTTTTGGAAACCACCCTTCAATTTCCAGCAAACCCTTTTGCGACTTACTTCATCTTAAGTAGATTTTCAACCATTTCAGGGATTCTTTGAGACGTTTTCTCCACAAAATGATCAACGTTGGCAGGGCCGAGGGCTCCACCATTTCCACTTGGATCTCCATCACTGCTCTTCAACTCAATGGGTTCTAGAAGAAAATAACATTTCCAACAATATGGATAACCCTGCATTAACTTTTATCAATGCACATTGCATATGGTACTCACATATGCTGTGTTATTCCCGTGCATATGCACAAGGGCATGTTTGGGAGATATTAGGACCATGCAAGCCCCTTCCATGAGACCACCTACCTTACCACCTAAAGTCCATCTGTTGCAAATGTCCACTTTTAGGACCAAAAACTAGAAACCCCTTTTTTTATTCTAAAAAAATTGAAGCTCTTTTGGCTTGAAAGACGACAGCAGACAGTCCAGCAATGTAGCTTGGAAAATCCCCAATCTATCATAAGTAGCCTTTAAACTTGGTACAAACAACACCTGGCATGATCTCAATATAGCACTTGGGGAATTCCATTTTCTCTTGCACAATGAAATTAGATACTTTCTCTTTGAGAAGTGTTTCCTCAAGTAAATAGAGAAATGATATAACATTTTTAATTACAAATTGAGAATACGGTACTATAACACACTCAAGTAACTTGATTTGAATTTCATATCAAAGGCATGCTATGTAGTTTCAGGAACAAATATTGAATTTCACCAAATAATTAGAATTTGTTAGATATGGCAAAAAGATCACAAAATGACATGTAATTTTGCAAATGTACAATGCCCAAAATGTCACTTTCAACTACCCTGTACAGAGAGAGTTAATAAAAACCCTAAATTCAGAAAAGATTTTTTCTTGAAAGGTTAAACATAATTTTTGTTTGAATGTTTGCTTTGGTTGTTTTCAGGGATAAACAGGCTCTCAGAAGATTTTTATTTGAGGAACTATGTCAATTTCTCAGAGAGATAAAAAAATTCTGTTTGGCCACTTTTAGCAAGAGAAGATACCAGTAGCTTCCCACAATGCATTGCTTCCATTGGAAGTTTTTGTACAGGTTGCCATGTGGATCGTTAGAGATGAAACGCTCTTAAAATGCAAGGTTGTGATCAGTACTGTCAATTTAGCCATGTTTCATCACTAACGACCCACATCAGTACCTGTACAAAAACCTCCATTGGAAGCAATGCATTGTGGGAAGCTATTGAAATCTTCTCTTACTTTTAGCCATGCAATTCAGAGAGAGACTGACACCGACATATAACACAACTCATTATAGCAAAGACAATTCACACATGCAATTTCAGTTGGTATTGATTTCTTCTTGATGTATTAAGAAGAAGATGGACCTATATGCATGATTCTAGCAGAATCTATGACGATGCAAAACTCAATTCAATGTACGCGAGGATCAAGTAAATGATACAACCCGAGAGAATTATTACACAAGATTTCTTCTTGACAAAAACATCAGTTTGAATGAACTCCATTGTGTAATGATAATGATATTACCACTGTTCAATTGATAAAGAGACAGTTATCGAAAATCAGTCCATATCAATGTCTCAGTTCATGGATATAATAAAATTGCTCAGAGATTTTTGTTTTATCCTTTAAGGAAAATTAGGTTGCACAAAAAACAGATATCAGCATATCCATAAATTGCAAGAGAACTAACTGAAGGTTTTATATAAATAAATTGGAAATAAAACTTCAAATTCCAATAGCGGGACTTGTTTTTCAAGCTGAATACAAAACCTTCTATGGTTCACTTTGACTCTCAAGCTTCATTGAAAACTTGGGGAAAATAGAAGATATAGCCTTTAAAAATAGCCGGTTTGTACTCAAACTCTTCTTATTAGTACTGCCACAAAATGACAGAATTGCCCTACTACTGTATATATTACCTAACAAACCGTGTAAGGTGAAAGCGACCTCCCCTTCTCCTGACCGTTAAGTTCTATATGTTCAGCCTCAGTTGTCGTCTCTGTTCACGCAGCTCTTCTATGCGTCGCTGTGTCAATTCTGTTCTTGTTCATATTCCTGGGATTAAAAGGAACCATTAAAAGTTGGGGGTTAATTAAAGGGCCATGGTCTGATCGCTAATAGCCGGCCCCAGAACACCAGAAGTGGTCGAAATTTTGGTTATCGGAAGAAAGCAAACTATTTTTCGCAATATACATATAACCGGTGAAATCTTGAGCTAAAGATTAAAAAAAATAAAAAAATGAAGACACACCAGTCTGTGGCAGTGCCAGGGGATGGGGCAATCCCCCCATTTTTTTTCTTTCCCCAGTTACCCCCCCCACCCCCACCACCACCGACCAGGAATATACAAATGACAGATTTTGGCAAAAATCAGATTGGGGCCAAAATCACCAAATTTGGGCAAAATCATGATTTGGGGCAAAAAATTGTTTTAAATCTTTGCCATTTCCCCAAAAAAATTTACCCCCCCCCAAATTTCACACTTTTTTCCCCTATTCAACACCCCCCCCCCCGAAAAAGAAAGCTGGCACTGCCATTGTACACAAGTATACTGAGGGAGTTACCACACACAGCACACTAATACACACCACACACATGCAAGCAACAACACAAAACTTTTAATTATTATATGGCTGAAGGTGCTTCTATTGGGTGGTTGTTCTCACACAATTGCCTATTTTTGTCATTCCTTGTAAACAAGGTATCAATAAACTAACTCCACAAACCACACAGAGATAATCATGAGTGAATGAAGTTAATGCATTATTTCTGTTCATATACCTCAGCGTAATAGTGTATCAGTTCAATGAGTTGCACATTTGATGTCAAATGGCATTGCCATGGAACACGATCTACACACAACCTGATAAACTTATATGCGTTTAATTTGGCGTACGTGGGCCGTGCATTACACTCTGGATATAGGGTGTTTCAAATATGACGCTTATTCTTGAAGCATAAAATCAATCTACTTAAACACAAAAGTTCTTTAAATTTTTGTTATAACAAAGTATCTTTAGTTTTATCAGTTGAGCGATGGGGCCCAATTCAGTGTGAACCCTCGGGACAAAATCTGTGATACAATCTGTCTAATTGGCTCAGTACAGGACACAACATGAGATGCCCCTCTGAGTAGCCAATTAAAATAGTGCTCTGAGGATAGTTGAAACATTTAGTTATGATGTTTCTCATGTTTTGTCTTGCAGACCGTGATCATTGTTGATTGTTGCCCCCACAAGCAATATAAAGTCACCGTAGAGCAACCAATCCAGCAAATAGTGTTTATTTATGATCATGGTGATGGGACCTACCACACCAAATGCCTGCCATGAAATGTCCGATCCTGGAGAACCTACCAAACTGAGGACCTTGACGCTCCCTTGTAGACTGCCCCACTCTTACTGCCACAGTGCATCACACCTCTGGGGACACATAGCCAAGGTTGAAAAGGTTCAAACGACCAACAATTGCCACTGCTGGTACAAGTGAAGAATTGACTTACTTCCAATCTCGATGGACAGACTATGTGGAAGCAACAAAAATCACAGGCAAGGACCGTGTAGTGCAGTTGCTTGAATGTTGCTCAGAACCTCTATGCAAAGACCTCACACGAGCAGCTGGAGGCACCCTCACAAATAAATCTGAAGCTGAAGTTTTAGCAGCAATTAAGACACTTGCCGTACGTGAGGAGAACATAATGGTCGCCTGGGTGCGTCTCCATAACATGCGTCAAGATCGTGATGAGACAGTCCGTAGCTTTGGAGCAAGACTCCGAGGGCAAGCAGGCATCTGCAAGTTTGTCATTAAATATCCAGGCTGTAATACAGATGTAAACTACACAGACGCAATTCTCCGGGATGTCCTAACTCGGGGCATCGCCGATCCAGACATACAGCTTTATCTTCTGGGAAATCAGAACCAGGATATGCTTTTGGAAGAGGTGTTCAAATTTGTGGAGGCAAAAGAATCTGGCAAACGCTCAGCTTCCACACTGTTAGACTCTCCTTCAGTTGACGCAGCATCCAGCACATACAGAAGGCTAAGCAAGGGAGAACACTAAAAATAATCAGGACCACTGCTCCTACTGTGGTAAAAAGGGTCAAGGGAAAGAGTGCTCCTGCCCGCATACGAAAAACGAATGCTCAGCCTATGGACACAAGTGCGAACTTTGCAATCGTGATCACCATATGGAGAGTGTCTGCCGCAGAAAGGATAATCCGAAACGCCCACCAGCACATCCCCAGAACTATGAAAGTGCTGTGTTTGATGCCTTTATGCACTGTTAACACTTCTGAACAACCTCCCAATGGAAACAAGACCATTCCCCTTGACCACCATGTTTATGATAATCTTTCTGACACTTGGCACAAGAAGAGATCCAGTCCACAACCGCTGGTGACCGTGACCATTCAGATTGTCCCCAAAGACTACACTGACTTGGGATTTTACCTATCAGCTCCAATAACAGCCTGTCAGGTCCACGCCATGGCTGATACAGGTTGCCAGAGTTGTCTAGCAGGGGTGAAACTCATTCACTGCCTGGGATTATGTGAGTCTGACCTCATCCAAGGTGCTACAAACCACCAGTCTCACATACTACCAGTATCACACCAGAGCCATCTCAGCCACCTTCCACATCCCCTCCAGCATTAGATGAGGACCTTGCAGTCCGACCTGTGAGCACAGCCCAGTCGCAAGATGCCAAACAGCCCACAGATCCCCCAGACCCCCTGCCTTCTGCTCCAGTGCCCATCCCCACCACAACCCCAAGGCGCTCTGGCCGGCGCACACGCAAGCCTGCCTCTGATTTGCTCAAATGTTACATGATATTACCTTTCCTTTCATGTAACCAACCAAAATAGTGCTTAGATGCCGATGGATAAGCAGTGAGTGCCCAGGGGGTTAAGTGATGGGTGGGATCCAATTAAGAGTTTAGGGGGACGTAGAGAGGACCACAAATTTTAGGAGGTACAGGCTGTGTATGTGTTCAAGATTAAGAAATTTGGGATTTAGTTAATTAAACAGTTGGCTATAGGCCTCTGATACAAACATTTTCTTCAAACACCGAAAAGCACAATCAAAATCAAACCTGCATTTAAGGGTCTTATTAAATATTTGACGAAACAAAACAGGCTCAGTGCATCCATTAGATTACACGCTTTATTCCGTTATCATACATTTTGTTGTCTGACGGAATAAAGCGCGTAATCCAATGGGTGTACTGAGCCTGTTTCGTTTCGTCCGAATATAATAAACCCAATTTAGATTTTGTTTTAATTTATTTATAACATTCGGCACAGAACCCAATTTTACAATATGGATTCATACCAGTAAATAACAGTAGAAACAGAGGTAAGTCCAGCCCCTGCTGCAAATGATGGTGTTTTTTTGGTGACCCTTGCCTAAGTGTACCCTAAAAACTGAGAAATGGCGAGATCTGGGTTGCAAATCATGGTTGCTATCAATATTAAGTATAAAATCTGTAGGAATATAAAAAAAGTTGACATTCATACATTATTTTGATCCGACAAACCAATTTTAACCGTATTCTTACAGGGAACACCTGACGGAAAAAGTGCTTTGACCTCCAGGGTCCACGGTGCATGCTAGTCTTCACGATCCAGTAGCTCAAAAATTTTGGCGATAACTACCCTAATTTCATGATTGATCGGGTAGGAGATATGATGACCTTCAAGCAGAATGTTAGCTTTAAGGACTGAGATGTTCCATTGAGGAGAAAATGACATTTTCATGTCGCCCATTTTGTACAGGAACGAATGGGACGCTTATTTACTGGTGTAAAACCATATGCATTAAATTCAAGAGACGCCTCCAGAAGAGCGGGAAACTCAAAGATATGGGAAGAAGTCCGATTTTAGGTGCCGGAGGAAACCGAAGATCTCGGAGAAAACCTGCGAGGATGAGTATGGATCGGCAACCAAATTCACATATGATACTGGCTCAACCGGGAATCGAACCTGGACTGCATTGGTGAAAGGTGAGCGACTCCACCACTACACCAACTCGCCCTCCCAATATCTACTGAACTCTGGAAGAAAATAACAAGGTACCAAAATCCCAAAATGTACCTTTTTTAACATCTTTGATCTGATGCAACATAATCAAATCCACACACTGTTAAATATTACTAACACCCCCCCCCCTCCGACCTTCAACCTCAGATTTGTTCTGTGCTCAGGTCAGCGGTCCTTTGACCATGGTCATAGGTCATTTCTCACAAATTGACCTCTAGATGATCTTTGACCTTTTGGGTCACTCTGAAACCCTGCAAACAAAGGTCAGACTGTCCTCCCCTACCTTCATGCCAAATATCAGCCCCATATGTCAAAGCACAACGAAATGCATAGCCGGGCAGACAGACTCGCAGACAGGTTTAGATTAATAAATTAATTAAGGTTAAAGCAAGCATTTACCTATTGTGGTGCCAAATGTGAAATTTATATTAGTGACAACAAAAAGCAACACACTTAAGAAATATTATGCAATTAACCCAAGTACCAAACATCCACCCTACTCCTACCTGTCTCCGTTTGGTCAAAATTTCTTGCACATTTCCCTTGGGCATCTTTCGCTCCTTCACATCTGATGAAACTACAAGCAATTAAGAAATCAGACAATCATCATTAGGAGACTTCACAGGGATACAAGACTTTGTTACCCCAATTACTGGTTATGTTTGAATTGGACAATGTCCTGGATAACCTACACCAGCCTCACATCAAGCTTTTTCCATTGGGGTCTATTCATATGGATAGTCAGGATAAAATCCCCCCCTACACTTTTATAATCATCAACATAAAAAATATTTTTATCCACAATTATACATCGGTATAAACATAGTACATACAATGAGGATATATAATATTTTGTATACATGAAATATATGAATTGAAGTTGAAGAGTACTGGTAAGTAAGCCGAATATAATAAAGGCCTGTCAAGTCCCAGACTCTGTTTTCTATTAATTTGTAGTTTAGAAATGAGTGGACTTTTTATAAGTAAATTTAAACGAATGAGTATTTTTTGAGGTTTTTAAAATTTGAGGAATGGTTTCCATTGTTTAACCCCCAATTAAGCTATAGATTTACCACTAATCCAAGTTTAATAGTAAGGTATTTGGAAAATCTGTTGCATGCTGTCGAATAAGTGTGATGTTTAGCATTTGTTGACAAAACAGTTTGTCAAATGTGAGGGCAACTGGTTGTTTGCTGTATTTGTACATGACATGTCCAATATTATGTTACACAATCATTATTTTAGTTGGTAGATTTAACAAACAAAGGATTAGATGCACTTCTGTTATCACTGTTGCTCACTGCACTGAGAGCAGTGAGCAACGCTTTGCATATGTGAAGTTTTTACCATTTTCTGTGTTTGCATGGCACTTTGGCCCATCAGTATACCATATTGGATAGTGAGAGTAACAGTGTGTTATAGAGACTAAGAAGTGCAGGTTCAGGTAGAAAAGTGCTTTTCGATAAATTCCATACTGCTTGACCATTCTTTCCTAATTCCTCAATGTGATTTTTACAGGTTAGATTTTGGTCGATTAGTGATTCCTAAAAATTTAAAAGCCTTAACTGGATTTATTTTGGTGGTATCGATGGAGATATTCAAAGAGTTATTTAATTTTGTTTTATTGTGAGTGCCAAAAAGCCATATAGTTAGTTTTTTACGATTGAGTGAAAGTTTGGTGTACTTGAACCAGGTTGTTGAGTTACTTATACATTATTCATTATTGTATTTAGTTTTGTTTATATCATGATGTGATTGCAACTGCACTAGTATTCATCTGAATATAATATAAAGACAAATTAATGAGCAGAATTTGGAATATCATTAACAGAAGAAATAATAAAACCCAAGGGTCCTAAAATAGAGCCTTGTGGAATTACCAGGGTCGATATGTTTAGTTGAAGATTTGGGATTATTGTAATAACAAATGCATTATGTTCTGATGGCGTTAATTTTGAACCAATCCAAGACAATTACCTCTGAAAGACCATAGTGATGCCATTTTTAGCTTAGAGGACATCCTAGTTATAGTGTCAAATGACCTGGAAAGGTCCCAAACATACGCCATGCAGTGTTTGATGTTATTGGCAGCCGAGTAATTTGTGCACAAGCTTTGTTATTGATACTGTAGGTGTTTGGGACGATTATCCAAATTGGTTTCAAAAAGGTATGTTGTGTTTGTC
Organism: Ophioderma brevispina; assembly: GCA_023653785.1. Lineage (NCBI taxonomy): Eukaryota > Metazoa > Echinodermata > Ophiuroidea > Amphilepidida > Ophiodermatidae > Ophioderma > Ophioderma brevispina. Next base: position 31,770 of record JAMKCH010007055.1, read on the forward strand.
AATAAATGAAATGCATCTGTTAAAACAACGCTCTAAAATTTAAAAAAATTCCCGGTGTAGAACAGAAATTGGCCTATTGTTAGTAAATTTATTTTGTATCTTTTTTATTGAAAGGAAGGACTCTGGCAAATTTAAGTTGATCAGGTACTGTGCATGTTGTTAGTGACAGTCTGTTTGTATGTGATAGTAAGGGGAATGCCTAATTCAAAAGCAAGTTTTTTATTTAATAATAATAGCTGGAATCGCCGTTCATGACTGCGACTTTTTTCTTAGCATAAGTTGAAAAGCTTAGTATTAGGATTTGGTATTTGCTTGACCTGGGATTTGGGGCTATGTTAATGAGAAATCATTAAAATATCAGGAATTTGTTGGTAGGATGTAATAATTTGATCATTTAGGTGTTAATTCGTTATTACAAAATCTAGTTTGGTTTTTATTTGTTATATTGTTTATATTTTCAGGTTATTTTAATATTTTTTGTTCTTTATTATTTGATTTACAAAATAGTGCTTTTAGCAGTCCTTAATAGTTTATTAACTTTGTTATTATTGTCTTATATTTAGTTCTAATTTGGTGGGGTTCTGTTATTTAAGTATTGTTTATAAATCGTACTCTTTTTGATTGATTCATTTAATTAAATCTTTAGTTATCCATGGTGATTTGGCCTTTTAAACTTAGGATTGATTTGTTTTCTTCGGTAAGTGGTGCGAAAGTATCGAGTAAGCTATTAAACATTTCAATAAAGTTATTTATAAGCATGTTGATATCATCATATTTGGATAGATTATCCCAAATTATTCAGAACATAGTTTTTTTAGGAGCTCTATGATATTATTATGAGAAAGTCTCTGGCTACTTTATAGTTTTGCTTTTATTTAAGCCAATTTGATTGTGTTAAGTGAAGTT